>CM059270.1:27985003-28040003 GCA_030347295.1 Setipinna tenuifilis | reverse complement strand
AGCTTCCAGCATCAGCACCGGCAGTAACCATGGCACGCTGTATACAGCTATAAGCATCAGCAGTAACCATGGCACACTGTGTACAGCTTCCAGCATCAGCAGTAACCATGAAAGACTGCATGCCATGCTGGATTTATCATTCCATGCTGTGTATCATTTCAAGCTTCACATGCTTGAAAATCGACAGGATTATGCCTACAGTAAAAGTGTAATGTAGTGGATCAAAATATTCTCTGAAAATCAAAATATTTTTTAAATATCACAGCGTTTTCTCTGTTAATTACCTTTAAAAAATGTAATTCGTATAAATCTTGTATAAAATCTTTTATTTTTTGTATAACACAGATGTGTTTTTTTTTCTTTTTATTTTGGTTATGTTTTTTTTTAGTCTATGAAAGGTTAGTACGAGTGAAAAACCCACACCACTAATTCTGCTGCTCATTCATCCTCAGTGTACTGTTCCCCATCCATGTGTGCTCTCTCTCTCTCTCTCTATCTCTGTCTCTCTCTCTCTCTCTTTCTCTCTCTCTCTCCCTCTCTCTCTCTCTCCCCCTGTTTACGAGGGCTGATTTGCATGCAGCCTTTGGTGCGAGTGGTAATCCACTCTGACTCTGCGAGGAGCCCTTGGCACTGCAGCGAGATGTTATAGGCAGTGACACGCGGCAGGACAGGCTAGCTAGGGCACACTAGTAAAGGGCAGCGAGGGCACGCCTCCAATGAGTGGACATACAAATCTTTTTATTTTATTTATTACGCCTTTCTTTAACTAATAGGGAAAAGGAAAGGAAAGAAAAAGCGTGGCTTAATAAGATGCTAAATGCTTAAATACACTTTTCACATTTCAATTTAGGGTATATGCACGTGTGTGTGTGTATGTGTGTGTGTGTGTGTGTGTGTGTGTGTGTGTGTGTGTGTGCGCGCAAACGTATGTGTGTGCACGTGTGTGTGTTCACTCACATTGGCCATTTTACTCACCATTCATATTTTACAGGGCTTTGCATTAGGGTTAAGATGGGGGGAGGGGGGTTGGTTTGCGAAATAATAGGAAAGGAAATGCTGACACTGACAAGACAGATGTGAATACTCATCACTCCCTGTACGTGTGGAGCTGGCAGAAAGAGGAGGCTAGTAGGCCTATGCCAGTGCATGTCTGTCCATAAGCTGGGCTGGATGTGTAGCATATGCTATACTATGTTAAAGCATACTGAATGCATGCAGTATGTTACGCGGGGCTAATGTGTTGTTTCCATCAACCCTGTGACATGTTAAAGCTGTACTGCAGTATGCTAGGTTTGTACAAAGTGTATGGTATACCTGGGGCTACTATACCATACGTTGTACTATGTTTGTAAAGTATGTATAAAGGTTTACCTTATGTTATAAAATGAGTGTAACTGGATGTATTTCATACACAGTGAAATGTAAAATGTCTGTAAAATGTAAAAATCATTACATAATGAGTTTAATGGATATGCATATTAAGAGGACTGTGTTGCCTAGGAACCTTGTTTGTGTGTATTTTGTCCCCTGGATCAAGTGTGAGACACTAGCATTCTACATGTGTACATTGTTAGCTGCAAGTGTATTGTTAGCTGCAAGTAGATAAAGTTCAGTGAAAGTGTCTAAACTGTTTTCCCAGTCTGTGTGTGATTTTACTCACATTTGCACCACTTGGTTACCACAAGGATCCTTTAAAGCTAGGCCTATAGATGAGCTAGGTCTACAGCTCCAGAGCTAGCTAGCCATATTGCTAATGCCTCATGCTACCTGTGCCCATCTCTCAACAGCTGAGCCACAGAACTATGAGCGCATCTGCCCAGCTATTAGCTAACTTTATTTACCTCCAGCAATTGCTTCAGGAAGCATGAACATAACTTTCGGTTCACTCCATCTCTGAATATGTACGGGCCAATCAGCGAACAGAAGGAGGGCTGAAAACGATGACGTTGAATTGAAGCGTTCAAGATAGAGTTTCTGTTGTAGTTCGAGCAGCACTGAATAAAGCTGGTGACATCCTGTGTTGGCAGCTATTCCTAAAATTGGGAATTTAAAGCCAGAACAAGAAGAATGCTTAAGAAATTTTATCAGGGGGCTAAGTCGTTATTGGCCTCTGTAGGAGCCATATTTCTGTGCAGGATTGATTTTGGTCACCTGTGTTGGCTTACCTTTTAGGTTTCTGAACTGTTTAGTCCTAAGCACCCTCTGTCTTGCCATCCTACCTGTGAGTGACGTGGCTTGCACTGTGAACTCCTCCCTCCGACGCGCTTTGTTGCGCGAATCACAGATTGACTTAATTGTCTCACTCACAGGTGCCTGACAGACAGAGTGTAGGTAGGACACAGTTTTTGATTGCGTACGTGCTAGTCGTTTCAAATCCTCTTTTGTTCAAATCCTTTTGTTGTATTACGTAAATTTAGAAGTCAACCGGATTGTGGACAGTAAATTACATCTTCTATATTTCACTCTCCGTGTGTGCTTCAGTGGAATGCGCGTCAAAGGCTCCCAACACTCTGCCTCATGGCCAAGGAAGTTGACTTTGAAGTTTGGTGAGACAATTGGCCATTACAGCCTCATTCCTACGGGTTTTGGTAAGAGCTTAATTTACTAAGCAGTAGCGATTGGTTGAAGCAGAAAGTACCCGCCCATTGTGGAGCGAACGAATGGCACTGCAGAGGTTTCAGACGCTTCGCACAAAGTGAACCAATGTGAAAGTGGCTAAAGCATCAGGATACCCAGCTGTAGCCTCTAACGTGAAAAAAAACGAAACCCACAAACAAAACCATAATCTGGGCCACAACTGTCACTGATCGGACCAGAAGTGTCACTATTTGGGCCCACACACGCCCAAGGTGTGACCAGATGAGGTAGCTATCTCTAGCTCTAGCTGTTGCTCTGCTTTGCCTGCAGTGAACTCCCAGTAGCTGACAAAGATGCAGCCTGATTACTCTCTCTCACACACACACACACACACACACACATCTTCAGCCTGAAGACCAGGCACATTTGCTGGGTCACAGCACCATGTCAGAAAGTGGAGGTAAAATGGCAGTCTGCCTCTGTGTCACTGTGTACAAAGGCAGGTGATGTTGGTGCTGATGCTGAGCAAAACCTGTGAACCAGCCCTGGGGACATGTTTTCATGGGTTCACATGTTTGCGGGGTGTAATCATGTTAATTAATTAATTCCCTCAACTTTTACTTTTAACTACAACACAAAACTTCTACCCATTATAATAATGCCTGTATTATATAACTATTTGCTTGCTCTATTTCACTCGACGTGTATGCTGGTTCTGCAAGGAGCTACAGTAATAGGCTAACAAAACAAAACAAACAAAAACTAGAAAAAAAAGAAAATTAAAAGCGATGGTGGGTGCAAACAATAAAAAAGAAAAAAAAAGAAAGAAAACAAGAATGAAAGTAGAACAGAACAGAGCTGGTGAATGGGTTTTTCCACTGCTAAGGCCAGAGAGATTTCAGGAGCTGCCATGCTCCGTCTGCCTGGGAGCAAAGCATTATGGATCAGCAGTTTGCTCTTCTTCTGCCCTCTCCCCCGGCCACACTCCCGGCCATTCTGGCCTTCAAAAATAGGCTCTGCTCTCCATCAAGTGTGCGAAGAAATGCTCAATACGAGGGAGGCAGTGTCCTCTGCTTTCTGTCTCCGATCTCTCTCTGTCTCTTTGCTTCCAGCGTGTCCTTTGTCACTCTCCACTGAGGATGGAAAGAACTCAGGGTTCTCTTGCTGGTAATTGAACAAGATTATGTAAACTGGATTCGTGATACTTTCACGAGTGCATTTTGTTTTTGTGTGCATATTGTTTTTATTTATTTATTTATTTATTTTTACCATTTCCACAGCATTAGTGACTGAAATATTCTGCCCAACAGCGTGTATTTCTGATGTTTATTCATTTGGTGCATGTGTGCTGTCACACAATGGATGCAGTCCTCTCCTCTCCTCACTCTGCAAAAATAAAAGAACTACATCCAACATCCAAAGCTTAGTCTTCTAGGTGTTAATGTGCACATCAGGACATTGCATGACAAATTAGGAATGGCTCGACCTGAATCCAACACTTCCTATTATTATGATTTATGATGTGTGTAGAAAACTATGGGAAGACAATTGGCACAAATTTCCCCTGTGGTAATCTGTAAGTATATTGAGCATACGAGAACACTGAAGTTTGATTCTGTGGTATACAAAATGCAATAACTGCCACACGAGGAAATATAGCTGTTTTGTAGAATCTTTATTTTCCATATTTTTGTATTTTTGTACAACATGACAATCGTGCTTTATCATATCACACCATTAATACATATCCCGTATATATTATGCTGTAGGCAGTGAAACAGTTAAAAATATACAAAACAATATTATTTCTTACTAGACATAGTTTCTATTTGTATATTAATCAACATTTTTATAATCATTGCCACTTTATATAATTCTGTAAGATATGTGCTTTAGTTTCTGAGATCAAAATATTATTGCAGAAAACAGCAATTCCTTTAAAACTCTTCAACATTTAGACAGTAACTTCCAATGGGTTACAGACATTCACAGTTACGTGTTTCACACAGTACAGACTTACAACAAAGTTCTAGAGAAAACTGGTGAGTAAACTTTGTACAAAATTCACAGGACATGTTTCACATCTCGTGTAGTGGTTCAGCTCTTCAGAGTAAACACATTTCATTAGACTAAATGCTTTTCACGCGCGCACTAGCTGCCGAAGAAACAAACACACCATGGGAGTTGTCCGTCACATTAAAGCTTTGTGCTTTTGCCTCTCGGTACAGTGTCAGATACAGGAACAGCTAAACCGACTTGTAAACCGCTGTCAAACCGACCAACGACAGAATGGCCTGATTCATACTAAACATTATACACAGTTTCACTTCACGCAAACTAGCAGTAAAATCATCGGGCAGTTTTTTAACGTTTTTGTTTTTGTTTGTTTTTGTTTTATTTGTATTTTTTTTCTTAAGTGACCGTGCCGTAAGGCCTTGTCTCCTACTAGAGTTGCTACTGTCAGGAGATATGTGCAACTATGTCACACACAGTCCTGAGGACACAGGCAAAACGTAAACAGGGCTGACTACTCAGCGTTATTATTTTTTGTTTATTTATTTGTTTGTTTGTTTATTTATTTACGTACGTATTTATTTATTTTTCCGTTTTGATAGCGTCCAGATGTCGGCCATCTTGTGGACTGGTCTAGAGGTCGTGGTGCGCACACTCACACACCAGCTGTGCTTCGGGCTGTCATATCATATATATCTATATTATTTATTTTTTTATTTTTTTATTTTTTTACTTGACCTCACCCTGTATCTGTGTGTTCACGACGATATATGAAATATGATTTACCCTGTGCTTGGACAACTAAACACTGCATGGCATAGGTAGGTTTTTGCTTGTGTCTGTCTATGATTTGGTCCTTGATCACAACACTTACAGTACAAAACAGCCGAAAAAAGAAACCTAAAGTCATCTCGATCGCATACGAGTTCTTTTTTTTCTCCCTAAAGGAAAATAAAACAGTAACAGTCTCTGAAAACATATTAAACAACAGATAGAGGGTCACCCAAGGGCCTCTTTAGTTTTTTTTTGTTTGTTTGTTTGTTTTTGTGCTTCATACTTTTTGAGTGAAGTGGACGAAATGCAATTAGGAGCTTCATTCTGCGACAGACTCCTTCGTTTTGGATTGGGGCTAAGTGTTATTACGTTTGATCCCCTCTTTTGGTCCTATGTCTTCCACGACCACTCTCTCTCTCTCTCTCTCTCTCTCTCTCGCTCTCTCTCTCTCACTGTTTTTATTTTATTATTTTTATCTCTGTGCTTTAACTGAGCTGTGCGGTCCTAAGACAAGGGCTCGACTTCATAGGTCGGCCCAAATGCATCGCTATGCAAAAGTTCTGTGCTTTTTAAATTCACATCACAGTAGTACCACGTTTTCCTGTTTTTCTCCAGGAGGAGGATAATGGAGGAATTATAATACGCAGCGGGATATTTCATGGACACCGACGCTTTTGTCGCTTTTGCATTTGTAAACACATTGTGCAAAAATGTGAACACTCTCCACCTGGGCAGAGCAGCTTTTTTACAAATGCAAAGCAAAACAAACGAACAAAAAAAAAGAAGAAGAAGAAGAAGGAGATATAATGCAATTCATCACTATATTGATCACGTATGGCCCCTGGAGGTAGGTGATTCTATTATAAACATGGAAGTCCTTTTTTTTTCTCGTAACGTAATGTTCATCTTTGATCCCTCTCCCTTCCTCAGCTCTTGTCTGGTCCTCACAGGTCTTTAGAGGTTGGCCTCGCCGGCCGCCGGACTGGTAGGGCTGGTGGGCCCCAGGAAGTTGGGGGGACTGGTGGGGTTGATGGGGCTGGTGGGCCCCAGGAAGTTGGGGCCACTGGTGGGGTTGATGGGGCTGGTCGGGTTGCTGGGGTTGGTGGGACTGGTGGTGGTGACAGTGGCGGGGGGGCTGGCAGCAGCAGTGGCAGTGGCAGTGGGAGGGGGGCTGGCTGCTGCAGCAGCTGGGGTGGTGCCAGTGGGGCTGGTGGCTGTAGCAGCGACCCCACCAGTGGGGCTGGTGGCTGGGGCCGGGCTGCTGGGATTGGCCGGGTTGTCGGCGGTGGTGGTGGTGGTGGCGGTGGTGGGGGAGGTGGGGGCGGCTCCGGTGGCCGTGATGGCGGTGGAGCTGCTGGTGGTGGTGACAGTAACGGTGACGTCAGTTGGCTGCTGCTCAGGGCCGTTCACCTGGGACCGCACCACGGCAGGTGGCTGGAGCATTATCCTGAAACGCTGGAGGGGTTTCAACACACACAGACACAGGCACACACACACACACACACACACACACACACACACACAGACAAACACACACAGACATACACACACACAGATATCACAGCATGCACACACCAATACACAAACACAAGCACACAAACAGACCCATGGGAATACACAAACACATACATCAGTGCACACATGAACACAAACATGAGCAAACAAATTCACCCATGAGCACACAGACACACACAGACACGCACACACACACATACACACACACAAACAAATATTTCAGGCTGTAGTAGCATACTGGAGCTTAACACTGCATAGTAATCCACTCACAGCGGCACACATAATAAGGCTGCAATGTGCTTCCGATACTAGCAATTATAGTCCTTGTCCTGAGGTATTGATTGTATCAGTTAATGAAGAATGATGCACCCCGTATCTGTAAACTGGGGTATTTGTGGAGGAGAAACATTAGTGTCCATCATAAACTGATGACTTGCGCTACAGATTGAGATGCTATCTGTCAGACTGTGTCTGCAGATGGATGAAAATTATTGATTTTTTCATGATCATTAAGGGGGAGAAGGACCCTGAAAAATGCCCTTTGTAAAAAAAGAGAGAACAAAATCCCGCCCCCTCCCCGAAGAATTGACAAAACAAAGACATTTGAATTTGAAACATTTGAAACCTTACAATAATCATCTCCAATATTAATGAGAATTTTTAGTGGTTCATTATAGCTGTATTTTCGAGTGGTATCCGTCAGATGGCCGCTGTTTGTTGTGACTACGTAGAGGTATGCAAGACAATCTGATATTTGACAAATTCTCCAAAAACCGTAGCACAGAGCAAATTACTTCTCAATCCCTAAGAAGCCAACATGTTTTACTTGCATATGAATTAGTCCATAAGTACAACGAAGTGTAACAGTAATGCCTCCATCCCCACACTACTCTGAGTGTTGTGTATTACCCTGTGTATGTAATGTATTTTGGGCATGCCACCCCATAACTGGATGCACTTGATGTACTTATGTCCTGGTGTTGGTTGCCTGTTTGACATTTGTCTCCTCTGCTATTTATGGATTTTAATCTGTTGTGTTGTTTTGTTGTTGTTTGTGTGTTTTTAAATAGCTTAATCTGTTGTGTTGTGTGTTTTTAAATACCTGCCTGCGTCTTACATAATTTCCCCTCGCGGGATTATAAATTTGACTTGACTTAACCTGACAACCTGACGACACAGTGGGATTTTTAACTTAGTGGTGTGAATAACGCCGTTCGTGGTTCTCACCTCCTTGTAGGTGCCCTTGAGGTTGAGGAACATGTAGCCCATGTAGCCGGGGATGAGGATCATGGAGGAGAGGGCCATGAGCCAGCCCACCCCCTGACCCCATCCTGGGAACACGTAGTCGCCCAGGGTCAGGGGCACCATCTGCACAGCGCTGAACAGGAACACGCCCTGGAAGAACAGCAGGTCAAACAGGAAGTAATAATGATTGACGAAAAAGTCAATGGGGAATGCTTTTATATTGTACTTTGCTTTTAGTTTTGTTAAGCACATTGAACTGCCTTTGTGTATATAATGCGCTATACAAATAAACTTGACTTGACTTGACTTGAATGTTACATTACACTTAGCAGACGCTTTTATCCAAAGAGACTAATATATGATCTTTTTAAGAGCCTTGCAGTGAAGCCAGTATGGAAAAGGAATGTGTAAACAAAAGGCAATGTGCACAGCAAATTCTATAGTGTTACATTAACTCAGAGAGTGTCAGTTTTAACACTATACCATTTTATTTTAACACTCCTCGCTTACATATTTAACACCTTTACAGATAAATCAACGTTTTTGCAGTGTAATTTCAACTCTTAATCTTACACTTACACTCCTAAGTTAACACTTTTGCTAAACACTGGGAAATTACCTCTGAGAATTTTTTGGTGTGTGCATGCGTGGGTACCCTGTTATATTGCTCTTATTTTTGCTGTTTTAATGTGACAGCGGAATTCAAACAGAGCTTATTTGCACGATCCTGCCCTCCACACAGACACTAATGTCTAAAAACAGGAATGGAATATAGAGGAATGGAATATACAGGAATGGAGTATAGAGGAATGGAATATAGAAGAATAGAATATACAGTAATGGAATATAGAGAAATGGAATATAGAAGAATGGAATATAGAGGGATGGAATATAGATGAATGGAATATAGAGGGATGGAATATAGATGAATGGAATATAGATGAATGGAATGTAGAGGGATAGAATATAGAACAATAGAATACAGATTAATTGAATATAGAAGAATGGAATATGGAGAAATAGAATATAGAGAAATGGAATATAGAGGAATGGAATATAGAGGAATTTTTCATTGACTTGTACATCTGCCTGCCATTAAAAAGACACATTTCATGCTCCACATGGCGGAGTGAGTACAGGCGGGGCAAATAGGGGTTCCAATAGACAGGCAAGAGGAATAGGCCCATTATGGATGTACGCAAGGAACTGCAAGCTTGCTAGGCTGTGTATTAATTCCTGAGGTCATATGCGAATATTAGTCCCTTAGGGTCACGGAGAAGAAAATGACTTAGTAAATCATGCCGCCATTTCGCAAGGGCACATCATGAGGACTTGCATCATGAGAACAACAACATGGCAAAATACTGGAGGAGGAAATTTTAAGTGAGGAAATTGTAACATAAACAGCCACACAGAATGCTGCCACAGTAAGGTGTAATGTGTCTGTAAGGCAAGTAATGAAAAAAAAATGTGTCCGCATATTTTGCGAGCGAAAAAATATATGTGCAC
Organism: Setipinna tenuifilis; assembly: GCA_030347295.1. NCBI lineage: Eukaryota > Metazoa > Chordata > Actinopteri > Clupeiformes > Engraulidae > Setipinna > Setipinna tenuifilis. The sequence continues at coordinate 28,030,370 of CM059270.1, read as the reverse complement.
CCATATAAAAAAACCCATTTAAGTCTACAATATGATCTTTTTAAGATCCTTCCAGTGAGGCCGTTTGACACAGTGTTTCCTGCTGGCTGGCTGCCTGGCTCTGTGGTAATGGATTTCGGGCCCCTGTGTACGCTAGACCGCTGTTACATTTGGCCCAAAGCAGGGTGACATTTTGGGGTTTTTTTTTTCACCCGTTTCATGACATTTCTTCCAAAAAGCCAAACACACACACACAGATCTTTAGAGTAGGCTGGCTAATCCAAAAACACATGCATGCACACACACAAACACACACACAGATAAACACACACACACACACAGATCTAATCCAAAAACACATGCACACACATATACACAGACGAACACCCACACACAGACGAACACCCACACACACACACACACACACACACAGATTGCACACACACGTTATCAGATACCCTCAGTATGGTAAAGTGACCTAAGCCTATTTTAAGGTATCAGTCTCTCAGACACTCTGGGTGCCCCTGATAAGCTCTGCGGTAGTGGATCTTTCCCACGTTGGTTCGATCGCAGAAGAAGAGAGGTGGCCGTGCAGAGGAGAGGTGTGTGTGTGTGTGTGTGTGTGTGTGTGTGTGTGTGTGTGTGTGTGTGTGTGTGTGTGTGTGTACTCACCGCCACGATGAGGGGGGTGAAGAACACCCAGCACAGCTTCCACCACAGGCAGGGCTTGTAGCCAATCATCTCCTGGATATTGTCATAGAACTTGTTCACACCTGAGACAGATGACAAAAAGATGATCAAATTCTTTTATTTTTAAAATGGCCATAGTATAGTATAGTATAGTATAGTATAGTATAGTATAGTGTAGTATAGTATAGTATAGTATAGCACAGTCTTCTTCTGGATATTGTCATAGAACTTGTTCACACATGGGACATGACAGAAAACAGTGATTAGAGTTAGACGTGATTAAGAAAGATGATTAAATTCTTTTATTTTTGAAATGGTCATAGTAGAGTAGAGTAGAGTAGAGTATAGCATAGTCATCTCCTGGATATAGACATAGAACTTGTTCACACAAAAAATAGTGATTAGAGTTAAAAGTGATTTAAAAAGATGATCAAATTCTTTTATTTTTGAAATGGTCATAGTATAGTATAATATAGTATAGTATAGTATAGTATAGTATAGTATAGTATAGTATTGTATAGTTGCTCTTAAATTTTTGTCATAAATCATTTTACCCCCATAAAGGCAGGTACCTAGCAGCGTAAATTTGTAAAATGTGTGCACAATAAAAAGCCTTGTTATTGGTCAGTGGGCAGCCGTGGGCTGATGGGTTAGTAACCTCATTGGCCAGTGGCGTCTGAAGTGTGGAGGTGTGTGGCGGAGTGGAGCCCAGGGGCGAATCTAGACCATTTTTAGGGGTGCCAAGGCACCCCCGTGAAACTGCTCGGCACCCCCTGGCTCAGTGCAAAATGAATAATATATTATATATAATAATAGTGTTGTGTGATAAGCACTGGGGGCCGGGCACCCCTAAAGACCAGATGCTAAAATCGCCCCTGGTGGAGCCTACCGTAGAGCCACGAGATGGAGATGCACTCGAAGAAGACGAGGAAAAGCAGGCACATGCCACTGGCGGAGTAGTAGTCAAACAGCTTGAACACGTACAGGCCTCCCTGAGGACAGCACAGCATCACAATCAACATCAGAGGTAACACTTTATTATGCGCTTCCTTTTTAGTGTATGTACATGTAACAACTCCCTGAGGACAGCACAGCATCAACATGTGAAAATAATTTAGACTGTTTTAGTATTATCACATAATAAAATACATACTTTTCTGTGTACGTGACTAGAAGCCAGCACTTATATTGTGTGAATTATTTAGAGGGTTAACTTTATTATGCGGTTCCTTTTTAGTGTATGAACATGTAACAACATGTAATATTATGTACTTACACTGTACATACCTACAGTAATACTAACCCTTACCCTATCCCCATGTTACAGTCTAGTTACATAATGTTATGTTATGTTACACACTTTATTACACTGTACCTAATTGATGTAACAGGGACATTAAAATTAAGTGTAACCAAATAAAAAATCTGTCTCTGAAAAAGAGCTATATATATAAGGGGATAGCATTTATTGTTATTTTTTGTAAACAATACACATTACACTATTTGTTGCTATATTTCTGATGTAGAAAGGAATAAGAATTATCGTTGTCAGAAATATCTGTATCTGCTTTTCACTGACTGGAGGCAGTTTTGTGGCCGAATGATTAAGCCATTAGAAGAAGTACATGTGTCCATTTTGTGAGTTTGTAATCTCCGTGGCGATGGTTAACCTGTGTAATGTTGGACAGGCCAATGATGTAGGACACGACGCAGACACCAGCGATGAAGAGCTCCCTCCTCTTCCTCAGCGACCTCGGAAACTCATCCACCAGAGCCGTGATGAACCCCTCCACAGTGCAGAACTACAGTCCACCAAAAAGATAATAACAAAACAAACAAATACACCAAAAAATAAATACATAGACAGATAATGAAATAAATAAACACAGCAGACTGTCTGGCAGGGCAAGTCCAGATAGGAGAGTGTATCGGAGGAACAGGGCGCAGCATGGCTTTATTGCGTAAGCACCCTCTTTTGTAGACCAGTGCTGCATCTCCCATCCAGCTCTGTCTATCTCCAGCCTTACTGGTTGTCACACAGCATCACATCAAACAATGTTTGTGTTACATGACCACACACATACACACAGACACACACACACACACACACACATACGCACACACACACACACATGGACACACAGCAGGGATTGAAATACTGTTTCATGTGCCTGACATGACCCTGTAAAATAATCTAACTATTGGTTCACATTCTGATTCACAGCCTGCTCCTGATAACAAAAATCACATATCCTGTTTGTCTTACTGCTGAACACTGTCTTTGGTGTTTCTACATCATCGACAAAGAATCAGATAACTTTCTCTCTCCTCAAATAAACTAATATTGTTTTTTTTCTATATAGATATATTTTCACAGATAATACCCCATAAAAATAATAGACAGCCCTAAAGGTTTTCTTTTCTGCTTTAACGAATCTATTAGTTCTTATCCAGAGGCATAGAGCTTTAAGAGAGGTCCAGTGCTCAGTGCTTGCTCATACTTCATATGTAGGTCAGAGGAAAGCAAAGCTGGCCGTCTCACAAATCTCATTTTCTCATTTTTAAAAGGCCACCTTTCTGGGCGGCGATTAGCAACCAGAAATGAGCACTGGCATTTCGCTTGGCCCTGGAAAAAAGAAAAAAAAACATAAAATGGCTGTTCCCCCTGGATCTCATCTCCTCCTCGCAGAAAGAGAAAGTCTTTGCACACGGTCCGCGCGCGGTGTATACATAACAGCGCACCCACCACCCGCCACACACACACACCACACACACATACACATACACACACACACACACACACACCACACACATAATAGGCACGCTCACGCTCACGGGCAGGCAGCACTAGGCAACAATGAAGACACAACAAGACTGACCCATTTCTACGCGTGTGTCTATGTAAACGTTCATCTATTACTGGGCTGTCACGGTCGCTCAGCAGCACTCTCTGTCATCGTTCTCCAGATTAATTCTCTGCTGACGGCAGGGCCGATACGAGATATGGGGATGGAAGTGGCTGAGGAGCCCAGCTATGGCTGAATCGTATCGTTGCGAATCTAATGTCTTATTTGCAAGATGTAGATCTTTTATGAATGCTGTCCATGCATTATCCACTCCCTTATCTGGCCAGTCTGAGATGAATTTATTAGTGTGTGCAGGAGTCTAACATGTACCTTGTCTGTGTACCTCGTAATATGCCATTGCTGGCTACCCAACCAACTGTGCATGGATTGGGGAATAATAGACTAGAGATGATGTTGGCACTAAATGAACATATGCAGTAATCATACAAATATCAGTAACAACATACAGTAATGGTGAAATAATAGCTTGCGTGCCATGCATTTGGTTAGATGTTATTTTTAGGACATAGGCACTGTTGTTTAGATGGTAGGCCAATAGAAAAACATAACTGAAGATTTCTGAAGAACTACAGTTGGGCTTAAAGAGATTTAAGAGCTGTTTGATGAAGAGAAACAGAAAATAAAAGATTTTTAAAATTTAAATCAGAGCTGGATATGTTGATTGGATATTTGTGCTCACATATTAGTCCAGCCTGTAACCTCTGTGATCAGTGTTAGCTCATTGCGATGCAAAAGACATACAGTATCTTTGGCCATTGGGTCAGTGTGGCACACAGTATTTGCAGAAGTCTAATGATAACCATTTCAGCACCGGATGCACATTCAACAAAAAACTTAAAATGTTTTACTGTGTAGTGTAAAGTAACAAATCAACATAAAAGTCTGCCTTTATGCATCTCCTTCTCTAGTTTATTACCATCTGACTGCAGACAAATGCTTCACATCTAAAATATAACCTTGTGTGCTGTGTGTAATGTTTAAAGTGACCAGTTTAAGATGACCTGGCAACTACATATGAAAAAAAAACTACCCCCAACCAAATAATATAATCTGACAGCTGAGGCTGTAACAATCTGTGGTCACTGGCCTTTAGAAGACTCGCATATTCTACAATCACTAAGATAATTACTACTGGAAACGTACAAGACGAATAAACGAACAAATGAATCAATGCGTAGTGACCAAAGGCTCTGGGGGCTAATTGAGGTGATTTGAGGAGACATGAACGGCTCATCTGCACTTCCTTCTCTGACCAGCGGGGGTGCTGTGCTGTGCTGTGCTGTGCTGTGCTGTGCCGACCGTCTCTCTCTCTCTCTCTGAGAGCGCAGAGAGACAAAATGAGCAGAGGCTTCCTCTGTGCGTGTATGCGTGTGTTTCTGGGACAGAGCATGCATACATTTTCCACATGCTTACTTACCTGACTGTCAATCCCGAGCATGATCAGCATGGAGAAGAAGAGGATGGCCCAGAGAGGGGAGATGGGCAGCTGGGTCACTGCTTCTGGGTACGCCAGGAACGCCAGTCCCGGACCTGCAGCAGAGGAGAGCAGAGGAGACATTTTGTCAGTGATCTCTGTCTCTGTGTCTGTGTGTGTGTGTCTCTCTCTCTGTGTCTCTCTCTCTTTCTCTCTCTCTCTCTCAGACATTTTGTCAGTGGTCTCTGTCTCTCCCTCTCTCTCTCTCTCTCTCTCTCTCTCTCTTTCTCTCTCTCTTTCTCTCTCTCTCTCTCTCTCCGTGTCTCTCTCTCTCTCTCTCTCTCTCTTTCTCTCTATCTTTCAGCTCCTTTCTGTGTCTCTATCCCCCTCTCCCTATGCCAGTCAGTTTTCACCTTTCTGTCTTTTCTTCACTGTCTCTGTCTCTCCCGCTCTCTCTCTCTCTCTCTCTCTCTCTCTTTCTGTCTTTTCTTCACTGTCTCTGTCTCTCCCGCTCTCTCTCTCTCTGTCTCTCTCTCTCACTCTCTTTATCTCTCTCTCCCTATCTTTCCCTCTACCTCTCCCTCCCTCTTCCTCTCTCTTTCTCTCTCTCTGTCTCTGTCTCTCTCTCTCTCTCTGTCTCTCTCTCCCTCTCTCTTTCTCTCTCTCTCTCTCTCTCTCGCTCTCTCAGCTCCTTAAGATGCCTGCTGTGCACACTTCCTGCTCTTCGCTGCCAACACAATGGCTGCATTAGGGAGGGAGGAAAGAAAAAACAAAAACCCTGCAATTTTCGGTGATGCGTTTTGTTTATCAATTTTCAGCCAAACTGCTCTGGCGGCTCTGCACCAAACCAAGCCGGTTTTCTTGGCTGGCGCTGAGGGGTTCAGGGGAGCACAAAGGGTTCAGTCACCTGAAGCAGCTACATCAGCTATGGGTCTCTTTGTGATGTGAGCCATGAATCCAACGATGGAGAAAATGACAAATCCGGCAAACATGCTCGTGAAGGAGTTGATGCAGCAAACGATGATGGAGTCTCTGCAAGGGAGGGCAAAACGGAAGAAAATGTCATTGTGCATACAAACATTTCTATTTTAAAAATATGCGGATGTATATGTACAAATTGTATTTATGTGCAAGAAAGCGCTGAAGACATAGGGAGCCTTAATTGGATACTCAAATGGCCCATTTGTGCAGACTGCACTTAATGTGAGCCTCACACTGTAATGATGTTTGTGTCAGCATGTGTAACATCAAAAGTCAGGATTCCACAAAACCAATTAATTTCGTCTTTTGATTCGTAGCTCCTAACAGCCAAAGTCATTTTCTATTTCATTTTGTGTTCCCTACAGGCTTAATCTCTCCTGACCAACCAACCACCTTCAAACTGAGGGGGTTGTTCAACTCCGTTGGATGTGTACCTAACCTGTAAACGTTATTTGTCAACCTTTCACCTGTGGGTGTTCACCTTCAGTGGGTGCGTACGTACCTGTAAACATTATTATGGAAGGTGTTGTAGCTCCCCAGGGCTATTAGTGAACCCAGGCCCAAACCGTACGAGAAGAAAATCTGAGTGGCGGCATCCAACCACACCTGGTTGTCCAAAAGAAAACAACAGTGAAACAAAAACCACAGATGAAGGTGATGTGATGTTAACTTGTATAACAGATGCAGGAATTGCTACTGAAATGCATGAAATGTTTGTTTTTTTGGTCATCTCTATCAGTGCCTTCGAAAACCAGCTTCACCTCAGAGCGTTTGAGCTTCTCGAAATCGGGCGTGATGTAGAACAACATGCCGTCCGTGGCCCCGGGCAAGGTGACCCCGCGGATGAACAGGATGAAGAGCATGAAGTAGGGGTACGTGGCCGAGAAGTACACCACCTGCGGAGGCACAATCACCTGGTTAAAGCCCACACCCACGCCTGCGAGGCACAATCACCTGCTTAATGCCCCTCCCACACCTGCGAATGCACAATCACCTGGTTAAAGCCCACACCCATGCTTGCGAGGCACAATCACCTGGTAAACGCCCACGCCTGCCACCATTAGGGCTCCTAATTAGCAATGTTGGCCACGCTGCTTCTTGATTAGAGTGTAATAATCTGTGTGTGTTTAATAAGCATGTGCTTGAGTGGGAGAGGCCATGTGCACCGAGGCCTGGAGCTGGGTAATATGGCCCTCAGCTACCACCGCTCAGCTAACGAGGCCATTCAAATAAATATGTTCACTGTAAAACCACCACGACCTTGAGACCTCGAGAGGACGGGTGTCTTTTAAACCTTATAAACTGGGGCATTGAAGAGAAAAGAAAAGAAAAAAAAGATTCTGGGAGCAAATCTGAAGATGGCTTTGTGGCCAACAATGAGATGTTAATATAAGTGAGACAGCGGTAAAGAAGGACTATGACAGATTGCCTTATGATTCTCCGGGTGGCGTGAATAATTCATAGGGTAATACAAGATGGATTAATATTGCATAACCGTCACCCATACCATGCCAAGCTGGCGCACCGCCGTGTCCTCACACACACACATACACACACACACACACACACACACACACACACACACACACACACACACACACACACACACACACACACACACACACACACACACATGCACACACAAACATGCACACTCACTCTCTTTCACACACACACACACACACTTACGCACTTTCTCTTTTCTCTCACTTACACACACCCACACCCCCACCCACACATTCACACACACACAAGCCAAACATCTTACCTTTCCAGTCCAACTGACACCTTTCCAGATGCAGAAGTAGACGAGGACCCAGGCAATGGCCAGTGTGATGGCCAGGGGCACTCTGATCTGGCCTGGTTTCTCCAAGCCATCAGTTAGCTGATGCATGTTGCGCCTAGTGGAATGGAGGAACACACACACACATACCAGAGACACTGTGACTTTCTTTTCTCCGGACTCTCAGTCCCCAATTTGATATTGTTTTGTGGGTGAAGTACTTCTGTGGTGCTTAAAGGAGATGATATGGTTAAAAGGGGCTTACTCCCAGAATTCCACCACTGCACTGGTCAGGTTGGTGGTGTCTGCTATCGAGTAGTTGGTGTAACAGTTCTCCGTATTCCATGGGTTATCGCAAGTTCTCCATGGTAAATTCTGCATGATAGAGGTGCATGACAAACTTAAACATCCAAACAGATGGCGTTTGACTCCTTTATATATATATTTTTTTTAGAAACAAACTCAGAAAGCCAGATTGTGTGAATGGGTCTGGAGGAGTAACTTACAGATGTAAAGGAGTTGTATAGGTAGTATATGGCCCAGGCAATGATTACAATGTAGTATATGTTAAGCCAGAATGACAGAACTGCAGCTGCAAGGCCAACACCTGTGGTTTGAAAAGGGAAAAACGTTTTTATTTAAGACTGACAATATGAATGTACCAAGCACCTGCTGTGTTATTTTTCTGTCTGAAAGAAGCAGGGCACAATGAACTGCGTTCAAGACAACATGCCGAGGAACAGGGAAGAGCAGTACTACAACAACAAAAAAATCTATTTTTCATTGGCTGTACCTTTGAACATTGGAGCCAGCTTCCATACTCCGAGCCCACCAATCGACGTGTATTGACCAAGAGCGCATTCCAAGAAAAACAAAGGAACTCCCGCAAAAATTAGGGTTAAAAAATAAGGGATCAAGAAGGCCCCTGTGTGAACAGACGAATTGCACGTAAATAAGACTTCAAAGCAATAGCATATTAAAAATGACATGAAACTGGCTCAGCAGAAAATACTCTCAGGGGATCCAAATAGCGCTCAGACACACAAGAAACACTGCTTTAAATCCTAACCTATCAAATGAACAGCAAAGCCACGTATATGAAGTTTGTCTTTACCAAATTTTTGGAAAAACACATGAAAACATATTCACCTCCACCATTTTTCCCACAAAGGTAAGGAAATCTCCAGACGTTTCCCAATCCAATGGCATAGCCAACGCACGATAGTAGGAAATCAAATTTCCCTCCCCATGTTTCTCTTTCAGGAATATCCTTTTTCTTCTTTTCGGCTTTTGCCTCGGCTGTATTTGGCTTGTCACTAGTTGATACTTCGTTCAATTCCGTCGCAACTTGGCCATCCGAGGCTTTTGTGCCATTTGTCGCCATTTCTCTGGGTTTGGCAGAGGTCCTGGCAGCTGGACGTGAGATTTCAGCACCAGTCCACGTAGACAGCAGCTTCGCGGTTTATTACAAAACCTTTCAACCAACTGTTTTGACAGATTGAAAACCGCACCGTGAGACAGCTCGTCGGTTGCCGTTAACCTAAAACAAGACAATTAAACGCTTAGTTAATTGATAAAGTGTCCACTCCTTGCAACAGCGAAAGCCAAGCTGTAAACACATTTTAGGTGGTAGAGATGGTGTTTACAGGAGTGTTGTAGATCCTAAATATTTGGAAGACAGTCTGTCGTTTCAGGGGTGGGATTTGCAATCAACCGTCTCACATTTTATTGATAGACGATTTATAAAGACTTCGACCCTCAGTTTTCTCTTGCAACATACATATATATAATGGAGCAATTCCAACCCTATCCCTGAGAAAAGAGTTTTGCCAACAACATGCAGCCTACATCGTCAGCTATTGACATTAAAAAATATCAAATAATATTTTGCACACACAGAATGCCTTGAGGAGGGCTCATTCCATCTATTCTGATAAATTCAACATGGGTGTCAAAACTTTATGACAAATGTGCACGCTCAATCATTACGTTCCGCACATTTAGGCAAAAACAGGGTTCTTCCCTTTCGTCGCATGCAAATAATATCAACATGTTCGTCACAAAATAAAATAGTCTGCAGATACAATACAATCGTTTTGTGTGTCGAATACGTATAGATGTCGAATATCGCAATGCCTGCAACAGCTAAGACAATTTTATCGAGGGAAACAAAGGAATGCCCAAAGCGCGAGCATTACGCACCAGGCTGCACGGATCCGCTACAACTGCGGAGCGCCAGACATTCAGCTGTACATCTTTAATACTGTTTACACTCTGTAAATTGTGCGTTAAATATTACAAGCAGAACGACTAACACCTTCTCCGACCGTTTTCCGTCGATCACCACACTTCAAAGACATGGCGAACTTATATATACTGACTTGAAAACCTCGCGTCGCAACTTCCAGCTTCAGTCCAAATCAAATACAAAAAACCCATTTTACTTACAACGAATTTTTGATCTCTGCCAGTGGGGTTTGGTTGGCTTCCACGAATTGTGCAATGAGGTATCCGTAGATTCCCCCCAAAGTTGTAAACTTCCAGTGTTACTTGGGACATAAATATATTTTCTTTCCATTAAAAGACTTGGAGCGAAACAGTCCTGAGGGATGGCGCGCAAGTGTCTCGCGGCAGGGAGCTGTCCGGGAGCCAGTGGTGCTGAGGTCCTGCACGAGAAGAACCAGCTTCGCCCCGCGCGACTGTCTAACATCAACAAGCAGCAACGTTACAGGGAGCACAATCCCCTTCTCCCATCTACATAGCGTCAATGTCATCTGAAAGTCGACCCCCCCACTCACTCCCGCCCTAAAGTACACACCAATACGCACATGCACATACATGCATGTATACTCCACTGACACATTTACCTCCAACACCTCCGGTACAGGTTTATTGTATCAATATTTCATGTCTTTTGCCACCTATTTTTTAGACCTCAATTCTGTCTGGATGAAAATATTCATAAATCTCAGAATGCTCCACATATTTAGTGTTACATATATTACCTTTCCAGAATTCACAAACACAAGTATGTGTTTTAAAATAAATCACACATGACACAAGGGATCATACAATAGTCATTGCTTATGATTCATTTGCCTTTTAAGACTAAGAAAATGTACTGCTTTTCAGTGTTGAAATGACAGAGAACTGTGGGGGAGACTGTCTCTCATTGGATATCCCACTGGCTTGCTGAGAAAATGACTGATTCTCTTTTGAATGGCATTGAAATTATCAAGGAAAGGTTGTCCTTTTTTTCCTTTTCACATCCCAGCGGCTCTTTTCAAAGGTTACCAAGGGAACCTAACCTCCTTCACTTTCTGTTATTCTGAAGCCTACAAGGGGGGAAAGAGACCATTCCAATGACATTGCTGTTCCAGGGACCATAAATCCTTTATATATTTCAATGCCAGGTGTATTATCGGCAGTAAAAAAAGAGGACAAGTTGCGGTGCCAGGTAAATTATTAGCAGTTAAAAAAGGAACAAGTTGCGGTGTCAAGGCGTGATCTGATTTGCCTAACCGCCTTCAAAAAAAAATAAAAAGGCATGTGGAATATGCCGAAAACAAGAGGGGATTAATGTCAGAGATGCCACAGCCTCAGTACCACAGCCTGGCATGGCTGCTTCTTCCATTTCGCCAAGGAGCCGCAAATATGACAGGCAGGCGCGAGGCTTATTTAATTAGATCAGAGTGTTGTTGCATCGGGGGTCAGCCTGATAGCCTACAGTGTGAATCTTTTTTTTTTTTTTTTTCCCCACTCTCTCCCTCTTGTATCTCACCACTGCTCTTGGTGCGAAGCTGAAATGGCAGCAGATGGAGAAGCAATGAGGGGCGAACTAACCTACTAATGATACTACATGAAACTGAGCATTTAAATTCCCATCTGGCCCCCTCTCCCTCTGGACACACACGGGGCGAGAGAGCGAGAGAGAGCGAGCGGAGAGAGCATGTCATGGATCCGTGCACCTGCCACGGAACTGCAAGGGAGCTGGTGGCTAGTGAGTGGCATGGTTGCTCGTGGTGATGGTGGCGGTGGCGGTGGCGGTTGTGATGGTGATGGTGGCAGTGATGGTGGCGATGATGGTGGTGGTGGCCGTGGCCGTGGTCATGGTGGTGGTGACACAATTAAAGTGTGAGCCCCTGCCTCATTTGCTCCTGAAAACTGTGGGACTGTTTGATGGCCAATGAGGTGTGAAGTGATTTAACACCAACCTAAGCACAGAGCACAGAGAGACTTGTAGAGGTCTGCTTCGCTTCCGTTACATTATTAACTACAGCGTGTACTTGTGGGGGGCAGATACAGGCTTGTACTGCGCGTATGTATGCCAATAGCACTTTCTCGTGAACACTGGTGATGTCAAATCACACTTCCACAGAATCCACAGTCACAAAATCTGACTGTCGCCAACTGTCAGTCTGGGGCCTCACTGATAGCTCCTCAGACAAAGACAGGAAACAGCTTTTGAAGAACGCTGAGACCGAGCTGCTTAAAGGGCTTTTCTACGGCAAGCGTGGCAAATTGGCCGAGGAGGAAGAGATTATAAAATGTGCTTGCCTTTATTAATCTCACAACATCAAACATACACAAACACACACAAACACACACACAGACACACACGTACACAGACACAGAAACACACAGACACAGATACAGACAGACAGACACAGACACACAGACATAGACACACAGACACAGACACACACAGACACACACACACACACACACACACACACACACACACTCACACAAACACACAAACATGCTGAACCTTACTACACAAGGCGGATGAAAATGTTTGTATCATGCATTACCTACATATGTTGTGTTTGTATTAATATTAAAGAGCACACCATGTCTGCCGCTCTCTGTAAGGCTGTGGCGGTTGGGATTGCAAATAAACTGATTAACATGATAAATTCATTAACATGCTAATGACAAGCAATCCACATAATTTATTCATATTACTGTTGACTTATTTTCCCCTAAAACAGCAGAGGCATAGAAACTTCAAAATTGTGTTCCTTCATTTTTGCATAATGCAATGATGTGAACGTCTGGGCAAACGCATTCAGCCCACCGGACACGGACAGTCCAGAGATGTACAAAAAAACAAACGCAGGCACCCTCAGCAAGCCAGGGCAGGACAGGGCTGGACCCACAGCTCATTTGCACCTCTAAACGGGCCACGGGCACAGCGCCATAGGTGTGCAAAGCAAACATTGATGGCCCTGCTGATGCCCATGCTCCTTGTCTTTGTCTTGTCATGCAAAAAGCCTGGGATGGCCTAAATTAGAGTGGAGTGGGTGCTTGAGTCGACTGAGCGCATTCCCACACACACACACACTAATCGAGCGCATTCCCACACACACACACTAATCGCGTATGCACATACACACACATACACACACATGCACACACACACACACACACACACACACACACACACACACACACACACACACTAATCGCGTCGCGTGCGTGATTAGGAGACACGCCAGATTATGTTACGGGGGAAGGTGGACGCCATCATACCACTTGGACGCTGCACCGGGTCTGATAACGCTAAGAGTTTCTGGCCATCTCCTTCATTTGTCAGATTATGTGTGTCATTACATCTCCCGCCCCCCACGCAGTGTGTGTGTGTGTGTGTGTGTGTGTGTGTGTGTGTGTGTGTGTGTGTATGTGTCTGTGTGCATGTGTGTGTGTGTGTGTGTGTGTGTGTGTGTGTTTGTGTGCATACGTACGTGTGTGTTGTTGCATGCATGGTGCATGTGTTGTTGTGGTGGTGTCCGTTTGTTCCTTGGCTATGATCTTGTGTCAATGCAATATGCAAAGCCCATCTGCCGTAATGAAGCCTTGTGGTTTTGTTCCATTTTTCATGCGCCATGATGCGCCATGTCTCTCTGTTCCAAATTGCCAACTCACTGACCTACCTACCTCCATGACATCTCTATCACGACCATTCAGCATCCACTGTCACTGCCACTGCCACAGACGGAGGAGGAAGAAGCTGAGGAGGAGAGACAGCCTTCACCTGTCCTGTAATCAACAACACTATCTGCTGGGCGGTGTGTGTGTGTGTGTGTTGCCGAGTGTGCTCGGCGAAGGAAAGCAGCACATAACCCCCGATAAACCAGTATGGGGCCACCAAATCGTTTCAAATTTTGTGCAAGTGTTGCTAGGCAACAGCATAATCGGTCTCAGGCTCTTCTCCTCTTATATTGGTATGTCTTGTGGGAGCGCTCTGTTGAGACCATAGAAAATGTTTAATTAAGTTTTATAGGAACTCCATTTATGTGTATATTGAGGTTCAGAGGTTTAGATGAAAAAAAGAAAACATGGCCCAGAAATCATTTGAAAGAGAGAAAAAAAATCCATCCATTTGTATTTTCTTGTATTTTCAACATGGCGACAGGGAGACTCAATCTGTGCCTCTACCATCTCTGTTTTTTTTCCTTTCTCTTTCTTTCTCTATTCTTGCAGTGGGGATCAGTGCCACTGCTTAAACTTGCAATGATGCAACATAAGCATTAGGATTTTGCCTTACATTACTCTTTCGCCTCACTAACCTGTCTCTAGTTTTCATTGCCAATAACAAGACACTGCTCCCAGGTTATTATTGCAGAATGAAGAATGATCTGTGTGGTGTGGCAAATGTTTACCATGCAAACAGATAATGTATACCACATGCATATAGGCCTGCGCGACCGGCAATGTGTGTCAAATTTGCACGAAGAGAGAGAGAGACATGCAACGTCTCCGTCTCCAACACGTCCTGTTCATCGCCCTCGCTTGCCGCTTGCCCGTATCACTATGGAAACTGACTTCTGCCAAGCTGCCCTGTCTGTCTGAAAGAGACGTGCAAGTTGCGCTGCAAATATTTGACAAGTAGCTCAGCTCTCTCAGCTCTCTCTCAGCAATGCATCCATCCTGCTGCCATGTTTCTCTTTTTCTCTCCATCCCCCCTCTCTATCTCTTTCTTCCTCCCCCCTTTCTCTCTCTGTACCTCTCTCTCTCTCCACCTCTTGTTTCTCTTTCTCGCCCCCTCTCTCTTTCTTCCTCCCCCTTTTCTCTGTCTCTCTCTCTCTCTCTGTCTCTCTCTCTACCTCTCTCCACCCCCTCTCTATCTCTTTATTCCCCCCCCTTCTCTCTCTACCTCTCTCTCTACCTCTCTCCACCCCCCCTCTCTCTTTCTTCCTTCCCCCCTTTCTCTCTCTCGCTCTCTACCTCTCTCTCCCTCTCTCCCTCTGTACCTCTCTCCACCCCCCTCTCTTTTTCTTCCTCCCCCCTTTCTCTCTCTTCCTCTCCCTCTCTCCACCCCCCTCTCTCTTTCTTCCTCCCCCCTTTCTCTCTCACACTCTCTCTACCTCTCTCTCTCTCTCTACCTCTTGTACCTCTTGTTTCTGTTTTTCTCTCAACCCCCCCCCCCTCTTTCTTCCTCCCCCCTTTTTCTCTCTCTCTCTCTCTCTCTACCTCTCTCTCCCCCTATCTGGAGCGTGGCATGTTTGTAGCTGTCTATTGAGGACAAAGCCGTACAGCAGCACAGCTCTGAGGAGTCGTCGGTCAGAGCAGGGTTGTAGTGGAGTAGAGTAGTCAGTGCATGAGAGGAGATAATCACTAGCACGGCCAGCAGTGCAGCCTAGCATTGCACACACACACACACACACACACACACACACACACACACACAGTCACATGGAAATAATTGCATTTTTTATTTATTTTATTTGCAACTGTGTGTGTCATTTGTAATGTTCTATATTTAAACATTAGACACAAATCAATTAATGCCAAATGTGTTGCAATTACAAAAAAAAAAAAATACTGTGCAATAAGTCAAACTAAAATAAGAACGTGGAACATGCATGCAAGGAAATGCTGCTCGATGAAACACGAAACTACAGCATTACACATGTCAACAGCAGATGTGTGAAGCAAAATCAGTCTGTCACAAAATGCTCCGAAAATCTGAAATACAAGTGCTTGATTGCAGAGAGCAATTGTGTAAGTGTGTGTGTGTGTGTGTGTGTGTGTGTGTGTGTGTATGTGTGTGTGTGTGTGTGTCTGTGTGTGTGTGTGTGTGTGTGTGTGAGGGGGGGGGGGGGGTGGCACAGCTTCTGTGAGGGTGGGGGTCCGAGGGGGGGGGGGGGGGAGAGTGTGTTTCTCACAGCTCCCCCATCTAGCCATAGTTAATAGAAATGAGCTGGCACATTGGCAGCCCTGGCCAAGCCATTCAATGCATGTAGGATAAGATGGCTTGCGTTCAGCTCAGCTCATTCCCCGTCCCCATTCGCTCCTATAAAATGAAAAAAAAAACACACTTCAAATGCTCGCAAATGGGTTCGCCGGCCATTTCTTGGTGGCGTGGTGATATTGGAGATTGGAGCATGTTGTTTCCTAAATGCACACCAAATTAAGACCTTTTTCCCTCTGTTTTTTTTTTCTCCATCATCCTCCTCCTCCTCCTCCTCTTCCTCCTCCCATAAACGTCTCCGCTAGCTTGCCTGTGGGCAAATTGTGAGAAAATATTCGTCATGGTTTTAAAAGGCTTATCAGCTTCAAAGCTGGGAGAGGCTGGTTCCCCAATCTATCATGCACACCATGCAATCCAGCCCCAGCCCCAGCCCTGCCTGCTCGCTCCCCACAAGAATGGGCTGAAGCGTGTGGACAAGTGGCCCAGCTAAGCCACCAATTCAGGGGCTTTACATAAGGCTCGCTCGCTCGCAGAGGAGAGGAGAGGAGCAGAGCGGCACATCTCCATGTGCTGTTGACGTCAGCCCTAATCCAACACCCACCCCCCCTCCTCACCACCCCAACACCCCCCCAAAAGCCCTAACTTCTCCTCTGGCTTGGCAATAATAGCTAATCAGAGCTGTTTGTTAAAGGCTCCCATGCCATAAACATGGCAGAATGTTGTAATCTGCCTGCCATCTGGGTTTGAAAATGCCCGTGCTCGATGACGGGGGTTAGGGGTGCATGGGAGATGTCGTGGTGAATGGGGGGGGGGGGGCAGGGGTCAGACTTGCGGTTCCATGATGGCGGGGGAGGGGGGGGGGGTTCTGCCAGCCGTCGGGACAAAAGCCTGAATGGGGGCGGCCATGACCATGTCCCTCTGATCGGAATCAGCCGATGGATTGTTCCAGCGGTGCCGTCGTCGTCGTGGCATTTATTCCAGCGGAATAGTGTCCTGATTCGCAGTCTAAAAAAGAGAAGAAAGCAGACATCCAACCCCACACACACACACACACACACACACACACACACACCCTTCACCCACACACACCCCCCTCCCAAAAATAAAACAAATCTCTCCCTTCCCTCTCCCTGTCGCTGTCACCCTAGATCTTTTCACAGAAGTGCCAGCAGCGTGCCTCGCATTTGAATTAGCTGGATGAGTGCAAGCACTGCCCACGGTCAGCCAGTCCGGCAGTGCCCGCTAGCCCCCGCTAGCCCCCACTAGCCTCTGCTAGCCCCCCCTAACCCCCACTAGCCCCCCCAATGACGCTTAATTAAGAATTCCTCTGCCATTAGACCACTGCCCCACCCCTGCTCCAACCCCCCAACCGTCCATCAGCACCTCGCTCCCGACCGTTGACTAATCAACTACATCAGCGCACTACATCAGCCACTACACTACAGGAGCATGTACTGTAGGTAGGCATGTTACATCACACACACACACACACACACATACACACACACACACACACACAGCTGCTACGCTACAGGAGCATGTAGGTAGACATGTTACATGTAGAGCCTCACACACACTCATTCACACACACACACACTCACACACACACACACATACACACACATACACACAGCCTCACACACACACACACACATGCACACAGACACACGCTCACACTCACACATACACACACCCACACACATGCAAAGCTGCTACACTACAGGAGCATGTAGGTAGGCATGTTACATGTAGTGCCACACACTCACACACACACACACACACTTCGCTAACCCCCCTCTCAACCTTCTACCTACTCTACTCCCCCATCCTCATTCCCTCCTTTCCTCCCTCCCTCTTTCCATTGCTCTCTCAATCCTTTACATCCTCTCTCCCTTTCTTCCTTTCTCTCTCTCTCTCCCTCTCTCCCTCCCTTCTTCCATTGCTCTCTCATTCCCTCCCTCCATCCCTCTTTCCTTCCATTGCTCTCTCACTCCCTTCCATCCTCCCTCCCTTACTGCCTTTCTCTCCCTTTCTTCCTTTCTTCCTCTCTCTCTCTCTCCTCCCTTCCGTCCTTCCATTGCTCTCTCACTCCCTTCCATCCTCCCTGCCTTACTGCCTCTCTCCCCCTTTCTTCCTCCCTCCATCCCTCCCTCCATCCCTCCCTCCCTTGCCATCTCATATGGCTTTTTTAGAGACACTTTGCATTTCTCGGTGTCACAGACCAGCCAGTGTACTCACATCACCCTGAACGTGCCTTCTAGCTCGGCAGAAGACGCGTAAATGACGTCAAAAGGTTCCTGATTGATCATGAATTTTTGTCAGCCATAGTTTTGTGTATTGAAATGTAGTTGTAAAATCACAGCAAAAAATAAATAAATAAATAAATAAATAAATAAAAATAGCACACACACATTAGTGACAAATAGACATCTTCCCCTTGGGCTACTGGGTCAGTGTACACACTGGTTATGTAACTGGGACTTGGACAATGGACGTCTCTAACCTCACTGGATGCTTTTGAGTGTAAAATACTGATGAAATAACTGGACTCCTGCACACATATTCTATGCACATTCTATCCAAGACAAGAGTTGTTCCCATCAAGTGCTGGGAATCTTCAGTTTGTGCAGCGTCCACATATTTGCACAGCAGGTTCCCAGATATTCTTCTGCTTTCACAGATTTCTCCCCCCCATGTTTTGTTAGGTTTTGGCTTTCTTCGAAATCTGGCACGTGGACCCAGTTGCATTCATCTCAATGTGGCAAGACAGGTGCCAAAAGAAAAAAAAAAAGAAAAGAGGAAAAAAAGAAAAGGGGGAAGAAAAAAAACTGCTCCTCCTCTCCAAAACACTGGCCATCCAGCTGGGCTATAGCAGTGCCTCTACCCCGTCCACCTCAGCGGCTCTACGGGAGAACTGGAGGGAAATCTGGAGCACTCTCGCCCAACATGGCTCCTCTCCAGGAGAGGATTTGGGTTGGTTTACTGTAATGCTGTGCAGAGCTTTGGTCTATTTATGAATGACACTGCTGGCATATTGGGGTGTGTTTGTGTGTGTGTGTGTGTGTGTGTGTGTTTTTCTTGTGGCGTCACTGATGTGTGTAAGCTGTTTAGTAGAGTTAAACAGTCCAGATACAGTTACCTTTCAGTGCACTGGGCTCTGAGTGTGTGTGTGTGTGTGTGTGTATGTGTGCGTGTATGTATGTATGTATGTATGTATGTGTGTATGTGTGAGCAAGGAAAAGAAATGCACTAGAACACACAGTGCCCACCTAATCCCCTTCACAAACAACAAGAACACAGGCGAAGAAAGAGAGAAAAAGAGGAGGGAAGAGAGAGAAATGACTTAATGTGCTGGCCAAGGCATCAGGGAATGCTGACCTTTGCGTAGGGTCCTGGGGGCCTTGTGATGACTCATGTGAGGCTCCAGATATTCCGTCTCCACCCCCACCCCACCCCTCGTCATGGGCCCCTGTCAGATCTCAGCGTCCTTGGCAGGAATGCATGGAGCCCAGGGCACATCCTCCATCCTCAGCTCTCCTTGGGGAGGGGAGGTGGGGGGGGCTCTTATAGGTGATTTCTTTTGTTTGAGTGAGCATCGAACGGAAGGGCTGTGAGTGACACAGATCAAATATGCGCCGTGTGTGTGTATGTTTGTGGATGTATGTAATGTATCTGTGAGCTTGCATGATTGCCTGCCTATGTGCACGTGTATGAGTGATGTTGATATCATATGTGTGCACATTCTATTGACATGTACTTACAGCTATGTAGACACAGATATTGTCTGAAATAGTCATTGTCTGTCATTCAAACATAATGTTTAATTAATAATTAAATCAGTTAATCACAAATAACTTGCTAACCAAACATCAGACACACTTTTGTTGCAATTAACTTTTTCTTGAATGCTTTGGAGGGACAAACTAATAATGTGTTTTTTAAAAATTAATAATTTTTTTATAATGAACTGAAAATAATCCACTATTAGGGGAAGCCAAGTGTGCAGGTCCATTTCCTCCGCTAATATTAGTTGGCACAGCTGTCAGAAGTAGGGTTATTTATACACTCACTCCCCACAGTCACCAACAGAGAAGCTCGGAACTCAAACAGCTCCATTTGGAGCCCTAAGCAAAGGCAAGTCTCCGAGGAGACGGTCGCTATGGTCGCTACGGCACCCACCCACCTTAAACAGCCTGCAGGCCCTGGAGCCACCATGGAGCCACCATGCTCTGCAAGCCAACAAACACCTGTCATCTGTCACAGTGGATGTAGACAAGATCTGTAAACTGTGGTTTAAAAAATGAACAGCCTGTGAAAATCTGATAATCTGACAGACCCACCATGTGGCCGTTTTTTTTTTTTTTTTAAAGAAGATTTTAGGGATATAAAATCAAACAAAGTTGACACCATCCTGCTGTGTATGTTTTGGCATAGCATTCGTGTTTACATCCATCTAGTTCTCCTAGTCCACCAAAGCTAGGAGCATCAGAGTATTTTACATGCCTTTTTGGTTAGCTTCTTGTCAATAGACGGTGCAGCTCTGCCAGACCTTGGCTCATTCTCCCATCTCAGAGCCATGACAGTAGAGGGACCAACATTAGCTGGGAGAGACCTGCTCTTGCCGCAGGCCATGACAGGACAGGGTCAAAGGTCACTCTTTGAAGTGTGAACTTCTGCTGGAGAGTGTCCACGTACTGTCTGTGAGCCAGCCTGAATGGAAACTTCTTCACAGCGGAGTCTCTCAGGACAACCGTTCGTTCTCACAGAATGAGGCTCCTGGTGGTGATGCAATCATGTATTTGGTGTCTTCCAAGAGATGTGAAAAGTCTCTTTAAATGAATCATTTTTAGCATTTCTTTCAAAAGTCAAAAGTTAGAAAAGTTAAAAAATCATATAGTTATATAAAGGTTATGTTATTATAAGTCATACTCAAGCCAGATCACTCAATGAAATGAAAAACCCATATGCATCTGAAAAGATCTAGGAGTGATTGCATAAGCAACTGTCTTAACATTCCATTTATACCATGCCCAATGCATTTGTACCATGCCCAGTGCATCCCATGAGTCATGTAAAGACAATCCAACATGTAATTACATACGTGTGTATATGATCCTGAGCTGCACTACTGATGAGGTTTGATTTTCACAGACCAACTTGGCAAAGCAAAACAATAGGACGTTTTATTTTCTCAAAACTGTGACGTTTTAATTTTTATTTAATGGTTGATGTCATTAAATAAAAGCAAGCTCTTCAGTCTCATGGGCCACAGCATCCTAAGAATAGAAGGGTAAAACATAATTATTTAGCATTTACATTTCAAGCCAGACCAACTTTGGTTACCTAACTTGTGTTGGGAGGCAGTAAGTCAGTATTCATATGTATTTTAAGGACTATAGCCTACTTTGTGCTTCATGCAGTCTCCTGCACCATCACCCTACACAGTTTCTACACTGAAAGGCTGCAGAACAGCAGACTACTAATAATACATATCCTCTGTGTTCCCTATGCCAACATGACTATTATGCATGGCAATAGAGCAGTGGTTCTTAACCTGGGTTCGATCGAACCCTAGGGGTTCGGTGAGTCGGTCTCAGGGGTTCGGTGGAGCCTGAGGTAAGTTGTTGTGAGTTCATGCACTGTGTTGGTTTTGTTATTTGAACAAGGTGATGTTAATGCACGGTTCATTTTGTGCACCAGTAAAAAAAATCATATTTTATTTTTTTACTAAAGAAGGGTTCGGTGAATGAGCATATGAAACTGGTGGGGTTCGGTACCTCCAACAAGGTTAAGAACCACTGCAATAGAGGATAAGACCTGCTAAAACCTGGGTGGCTGGTTTCAACGATCAACCATACAAGAGTTATTCAAAACCAATACATAGAGATTCAAAACCCTCTACGTCTATTGGCAACAAATTTATAGAAATATATTTATATAAATTTGATAAACTTTATTACAAGGATACAATGATGGTTTATTGTCACATGCATAGACATACTGGGTAGGATAGGACATGCAGTGAAATTGGTCACCTCCAGACCTCAGTCGACCTCCAATGGGATTGATTTGGCTTGATTGGTTTTTACTTGATAATACTATTTCAATTGCAGCTTGACAGAGATGACTTGGAAATGATTATTGAAAACAACTTCATTTTTGCATATTTCTGAACATTGACTTTTTGGAGGGCTTCTGGAGGGGTTTCATGTCTGTTTGATCTGTCTAGCAACAGCTCTTACTCTACACACACAGCTTTTTTTTTATTTCATACCCCTAGTCTAACAGCACCTCTCACTGTACACACACACACACACACACACACACACACACACACAGCTTTTTTTACACAGACCTCCATCAGCAGCAGCAACCACTACAGTAAATGCACATGAAGTAAAAGCCTCTCGACGCCTCATCCAGCCACTCAGACCCCCCCACCACCACCACCACACACACACACACACACACACACACACACACACACGCACACACACACACACACACACGCACACACACACACACACACACACACACACACACACACACACAGACACACACACACATACACACACACACACACACACACACACACACACACACACACATACACACGTCTCTCTCTTCAGCACCTCCCCTGCCACAGATATCCATGTCTGTCTCTGTATGTGCTACATTATGCAGCACATCTCTAAGCGTACCCATGGGAATGTTTGGCAAGCCACACACAGTGTTTTTTTAGGCTCTTCAGCCTCTCTGGAACATAAAATGAATTTAGCAATATCTGCAGTTTCTGTAAAGCAAATGGGTAATGATTAAGACTACTGGCATGGTTTCCATATGCTTTTAAATGCTGCATATCTGTAACTGTGCAGTATGAAGAAGTGCATGTTTATCTACACATAAAAACACCACATTTCTTTTAACTGCATCAAAGATACTTGATTTCTAACTGCTTCAGTCCTCTCTGGCTGTACTCTTAAACACTGTACTATAAAGTATTACACATGTAATTATTTACCTTAGATATCTTTTAGGTTTACATTCTCTCGTCCATTGGTGCCAGGTTGTACAAATGTCTTAATCTTACATTCTGAGCTCTTCAAAGTATAGAAATCAAGTATGGAGTCACTGATTCTGCAGATCTTTGCCTTTTTCATTTCCAGTGCCACGGACAGACCAAGAACCAGTGACAGTTGTTTCTATCAGCGGTAGAACAGGAACATTTGAATACAGAATGACTTAAAATGTGATTTTTTTTGCTGCAGCGCACTGAAGTAATTTCACCTCCGACCCCTCCCCTCAGGCAGTACATTACCGCCAGTTATAGCAATTTACCCACAGCCACTTACCACCACCACCACACAGGTACTGTAAGTGCACTGCTATTTCATGTTCCTGAAACACTATCCAAGCATGTGGTCCGGAAATG
Organism: Setipinna tenuifilis; assembly: GCA_030347295.1. NCBI lineage: Eukaryota > Metazoa > Chordata > Actinopteri > Clupeiformes > Engraulidae > Setipinna > Setipinna tenuifilis. Next base: position 28,007,027 of record CM059270.1, on the reverse strand, counting down.
GAGATGGGGTTTGGCGATGGGGACAGAGACAGGGACGGGGACGAGGATTAGGATGAGGATGAGGACGAGGACGAGGACGAGGACGAGGACGAGGACGAGGACGAGCACTGCTATTTCATGTGGCTGAAACACTGTCCAAGCATGGGGCTCAGGATGGGGACAGAGACAGAGATGGGGACAGCGACAGGGATGGGGCTTGGGATGGGGACAGAGATAGGAATGGGGATGGGGATGGGGATAGGGATGGCAGTGGCTGTGGTGGTGATGGGGCTCGAGGATGGGAATGGGAATGGGGATGGGGATGGGGATGGGGATGCGGATGGGGACGGAGACAGGGATGGGGACGGGGACAGAGACGGGAATGGGGATGGAGATGGAGATGGAGATGGGGATGGGGATGGGGATGGGGATGGTGATGAGGGTGTTGGTGGGGATGGGGATGGGGATGGGGATGGGGATGGGGATGGGGATGGGAATGGGGATGGGGATGAGGGTGTTGGTGGGGATGGGGATGGGGATGGGGATGGGGATGGAGATGGAGATGGGGACAGAGATGGGGATGGGAATGGGGATAGGAATGGGAATGGGGATGGGGGTGTTGGTGGGGATGAGGATGGGGATGGGGATAGGGATAGGGATAGGGATAGGAATGCAGGTGCTTTGCTTTTCCGAGGGCTTCGCTTCATTCACCTGCACGTCCAGCTGTTGGCCCTGAAAAGGACTCAGACACGGATGCTTAGGGGGGAGATTTATGATAAAGGGCTCATAAAACAGGCCTATCATGGTGCTTTATCACCGATTGGAGTAAATCCAATTTTAGCGTTATATAGGGCTCTGGTCTCAGCAGGGGGTCCCGCTGGATTCACTTTCTATTGGCAGCTCACCATAACCATGTTAATTTAACCGCATGATGTGTTAGGTATGGATCAGGCTCCGGGTGTAATTATATGGTGAAGAGTAACCTGATTGAATGGCGTGTCCTTTTGGTCTTTGTACTCCATTTGACAGCTGTTCCTGCTCACACACAACACCCACACAACCTTTAAACACACACACACATGCACACACACACACACAGGCACGCACACACACACACACACACACACACACACACACACACCCTCCACCCTGGGTCAAATGCAGAGCTGACCCCAGAGCTGAGGGTCATTTTGTGGGGAGCTAAAGCACACCTGCTCTGCCCTGGCTGCATAAAGTCATTATTATTCAGCTCAGAGCAATTTATAGAGCAAAAGGCCTGAGCACAATCACACAATTTATAGAGCAAAAGGCCTGAGCACAATCACACAATTTATAGAGCAAAAGGCCTGAGCACAATCACACAATTTGCTCCATGAGTGGGGCCCCAAAAGGAGCATGGCTATGTCCGAAACGGACAAAATGCCGCTTTTTAAGGAAGCTCTCAGTGGGAGCAAGGCATCAAGGATAAAGGCATGAAATTTGAATAAATGCCTTCTGCCTTGTAAGACACCTTTCGTTTTGCCCTATTTTGAAGGCAGCATAGATGTTTTCTTCATGCTGCCTTCAATGTCCAAAAATCTACTGAATTATTAAGTCGGCTGCTGTTGTTTTATTTATTTTTTGATAACTTTGTCTCAATATGTAAAAAAAATGCTGTTTGATTTAGGTTAAGGTAGGTTGACCAGGTTTTTAGCCAGTACCTTGACGCCTGCTAGAAGTGACTTATTAGACAGTGAAGACAGCGATGCAGTATGTCACTATGTCAAAGATTCTAGAGTGGAGCGTTCTAGAACCTTTGGTCACTATGTCTCTGTTCCAGATAGAGTCTATGCTTCAGCTTCCAGTGACTGTAGGGACTTGCCCCTTAAGACAGGGCAGACTTAAGACCTCTGCACAACACCCTCAGCATAGTGCTGCAACACCATATTAGTTTAGATCTCAGTGTAGATTGTTCTCAATACAACCCCACACTGCAGCATTGAGCTCTGCTTCCAACATTGTTTCGATTACGATTCAGGTCGATTTTTGTTGGTGCCACTCAATAAAATCCATTGTTAATTATAACAACGTTAGAATGAAATTATGATGTTCGATGATGCACAGCCAATGTGGGGGGGCAAACCAAATTGTCGAATTCAAATGAACAATGCAGTAATGTGGAATCCATTGTGGGAAGGCCTTTTGCATGATCATGAGGGCCATGCACTGGCAAGGGGCCCTCATATAACATAGCATTATAAAAGATGCTACTCTTTCACAGGGCATGAAATGGTTTGCAGCACCTCTGCATGGGGAAGAACCCTAAGCAGCCAGGGCATGAACAGGGTCTGGTCTAACCCTAACCTGCCACAGATATACCTGGACTAGGACAGAATCAGAGGGGACCTGGACTGGATCCTGGTTGGGTGGCATTTTTTGTCTCTGTTTATACATGGTTTTAAAATTACAGTGATCAGACCACAAATGGACAGTAATAAACACAAGTGTGAATGGCCACCAAGATACATTGTGATGTGTTTGCTCATTATTGATAATGCGCTAATATTCAAACATTCACTTGCTCCATTACACATGCTATCTGCCTGACACTTACACACACACACGCACATGCACACACATGCACATGCACACACACACACACACACACCCGTGTGTTTCCGTTCTCTGTGATTTGATCCCCAAGTCATCACACTTGTGTTGACTGGAATGTTTAAAGGATAAACGTTCTAATCTATACAGTGTGGGGGTCAATAGAACACTATGTGGAATTCTGCAATCTTACATTGTTCTGGAATGCATTCCGTTCTAGAATGTTCATAACCTCACAGCCTTAAGCCTGAGTGTAAACCGGGTCAGCACCAGCTCCGTGCTGCCTGCACTTCTGACACTCTCTGTGTCACGCTCTGCTTCAAGGGCGGGGATTAAACCCAGCCGGCGACACAAAGACCACTCGGTACTGAGCACGCTCTGTCTGTCCAAAGCCCATTCCTTCTCAGGTGCCAGGATTTAAACCCTATCAAGGCAGCAAGGCAAAGCCAAAGCCTGAACCAGCCGCTAGATACAGAGAGACCCTCCTCTCCTCTCCTCTATTCTCGTCTCCTCTCTCCTCTCCCCTCTTCTCCTCTCCTCTCCTCTCTTCTTCTCTCCTCTCTTCTCCTCCCCTCTCCTCTCCTCTCCTCTCCACTCCTCTCCTCTCCTCTCCCCTCTCCTCTCCTATCCTCTCCTCTCCTCTCCCTTCCTCTCCTCTCCCCTCCTCTCCTTTCCTCTCCTCTCCTCTCTTCTCCTCTCCTCTCCTCCCCTATCCTCTCCTCCCCTCTCCTCTCCTCTCCTCTCTACCGCCGCTGCTCACACTGCCTCATGTGTGTGTGCTTTGATCACCTGTCCAAGGGTGGCTTGGCTTTACGTAGGCAAATAGCGCTCATTGAAGAGCGGCCAAAGCCCTGCGCTGGACCTCTGCCCACTGAGTCACTCATTGACTGAGGTACGGCTGTGACTGTGACTTCCTGCGCGTGAAACACACACACACACACACACAAATACACGCACACTCACAAACACATAGACGTACTCTCTCTCTCTTTCTCTCTCTCTGAAAGACACACACACACTCACACACACTCACACACACACTCTCTCTCTCTCACACATACACACACACACTCTCTCACACACACACACACATACACATACTCTCTCTCTCACACACACACACATACACTGTACTTTCACACACAAGCACATACTCACACACACACACACACATAAGGAAATTTTACATATAGTCGATACATGCAGTCATTAAGCCCCATCCAATGATCTCCTTGGGCTGTGTGCAGCTCCTGCTGTGGTTAGAGCTTCTGTCACTGTTATTTAAGGTCCTGGGCTTTATTCCCCACCCAGGCAATGGCTTCCAGGCCAGGTTTGAAATCCCCTGTGGGCGTCAAGGCTTAGGCAGGAAGTGGCTGACAGCTGTGGGAGGGAAGAAATAGGTATTTGCTGTCTCTTTTTTTTTTCTTGCCTCTCCTAGAAGAGGAAAAAATCAGAGTTGCTGCTGAGTTGCTGCAGTTGATCTGCAGTTGCTGGTCAGTGATCTTGACAGATGGGTTTCGCCTTTGTGTTTCCTCCACTCAAAAAAGGACTTATCACTTGCCACTGTCATGATGGACTTGCTCTTTAAAGGGTTCGGGTCAGGGTGGGGGTGGGATGGGGTGGGAGGCATGTGTGTGTATGTGTGTATGTGTGTGCATGCATGTGTATGGTGGCTTAAATCTCTGTAAAACACTCTGACATCGTGCATATTGCTTATTGCAGTATAATGAAATAATTAAAAGCACACAACATTTGGTTGATAGCAAGAGCACTCACACAGTGGTGGCGAGTGGCTGCCAGTATGCCATTCACTCTTGCTGGTTGCATTGTGTGTGTGTGTGTGTGTGTGTGTGTGTGTGTGTGTGTGTGTGTGTGTGTGGGTGTGTGTGTGTGTGTGTGTGTGTGTGTGTGAGAGAGAGAGAGAGACCTCCCAGCCACAGCTGGGCCACTTGATTTAGCTTGTTGAGGCATGATGAAAGATGTCTTGAACCACTGTCAGGCGAGCCAAGCCCAGCATGCCTTATTGCATCTTGCTGAGGTGCCTGAGGCTGTGGGGGCCATGCTCACACTCTTGCATTCATTAACTGCAAATTGGAAATACAATAGAGAATAATGCAGGCAAAGTCATTTTAAAAGCACCGAGCAAAAAAAAAAGAAAAAAGAAGGAAAAAAAAAGAAAATAATTTCCCTTTAGAGAAAAAGAGTCCCCTTGGAAATGTGCTCACTCTGTTTTTTTCTTCTTTCGTCCTCCTCAGAGCTCAGAGCCCAGTAATGGTTAAGAGACAACTCAGATAACGCTCCCCGTCCGATTGCATATTTGCAGAGTATTTGCACGTCTTCGTCGTGAGAGTCATTTTAAATAGGATGTGGCGGCCCTTTCAGAGACGAGCCTGCCTGCGATCGTGGCAGTTTCTCCTGTCGCTAATAGCGCTGGATCTTCCCCTTTGATGCGGAAGGGGTGTGTGTGTGTGGGGGGGGGTGTCTTGCAAAAGATTTGGAATGCCTAAAGCAACTCAGGATGCAACAATAGAAATTTGAGCTCTGTTAGTGTTTTGTGAAAAGAAGAAGAAGAAAAAAAATCAGTTATGTAAGTAACCTAAATTGCAAATTGCATCTCGACTTGTGTTGGCTTTAGGGGGAAGAAGAAGACGAATTAAATAACTCTACCCCGTAATTACATCTCAGATCAAATTTTTTTCATTAGAAAATCAAACAATAGTTCAGGAAATAAAAGACAAGGCGACAGTCATGGAAGGACTTTCATAAAACGGTTCTTTCTCTCACTTCGTCATCCTTGCCCGAGTTCAAAATGGAGTCTGATTTTGAAGTGCAGTGTATGGCGCACAGGGGTCATGGTTGGGCTAGGGCTGTGGTTTTGGCAATGTTAGACCCAATAAGGTGGACGCTTGTCACTGCAGGGCAGCTGTCAACAGTATGACATCGCCCTGACGACGCGACTGTAGTACGCCAGGCGGTGAGTCATCCATAGCCATCTTTTAAAAGGCCCGCCTGTGCCACACACACACACACACACACACACACACACACACACACACACACACACTCTTCCAAAGATTGCAACAAAAAATAGTTAAATTCTTGATTTAAAAACAGGGTGAAAACACCGCACACTCCAATCTTCATCTAGGGATGAATGTCTAGGACCGAAAGCTTGAATAAATCCTTGCTATTGCTCACCCTGTTTTTGAATCTTTTTGAACTGAAACTCCAGCACCTCTACTACCAGATGAGCAGTGTGTTTTATTCATTCTAAATTCCTCATTTAAAAAAACGGCACAGTAGATGGATGTTTAATGTGTGCCATTTTGGTGATGGGAGCTGAATACAAAATCGTAAGACGTAAGACTCCTTGGTGCAGCGGCTGTGGCTGTGGCTGTGGCAAAGATTTGTTTGTCCGTCTCAACAAAAGTGTCACTGGAATCTCCTGGCACACACACCAACATTACTTGACATTTTGGGGTCGTCCTCCTCCTCCGACTGACAACTCGTCTTGGGAAGTCATTTTAGCACACTGTTCTGTTTGTGTTGATTCAGACTGTGTGTGTGTGTGTGTGTGTGTGTGTGTGTGTGTGTGTGTGTGTGTGTGTGTGTGTGCTGTGTGTGGAGATGTCAAGGAGGGACTCCACCACACGCATTCGTTTAAGAATTTGTTGACAGTTTTCTAAACCATGACCCAGAATGTTCTATTTCTATTAAGCCCAGCACAGCAGCTGGAGCTCCACAGCCACAGCAGCACTAAACTTATTCATCCCTGTGTTCAACATTACGCTCTTATCTCCCATCCAGTGGCCCTCTTCTATTCTGCTCTACACAGACCTGCTCTGGAGAGAGATGCAGGGGATGGGGGGCAGGGGGGGTGGGGGGGTTTCTTGCCATGAACATAGACAAAGCCCCCATTGTCAACTGTGAGAAACGTAACACAGATCCTCATGCATGAAGGGGTAATCTATATCCGAGAGCGATTCCTTTTCTGGGTGTCTCACCACCAACAAAAGGGGGTTATGGACTTGGTGAGCCGGTGGCCTGGAAAAGCTTGCCGCTGGCGCAGAGGCAGCGAGTGGGTTTCGGCAAGCGAGCTCTGGCTCTGCTCTGGGTGCTCGGGATCATTAGACGCTCAGCAAGGGAGGAGGAAGACACATAATTCCCCCATCTGCAAGCGCTGCACTCTGCACATCGGCACAGTGGAGACTGGGACTCTTTTATTATTTTATTTTTTGCTCCAAAAACACCCCAACATCAACACCACTGCTGTGGCTGCATAGTTCTCGCTCTCTTTCTTTTTCTCTCTATCCTTCTCTCTGTCTCTCTCTCTCTCATATTGCCACAGTGAAGACTGGGACCTTTTTATTTTGCTCCAAAAAAACCACCAACACCAACATCGCCACCACTGCTGTGGCTGCATAGTCCTCTCTCTCTTTCTCTTTCTCCTTCTTTCTCTCCTTCTCTCTCTCTTTCTCTCTTCCTCTCTCTCTCTCTTTTCCTCCCTCTCTCTCTCCTCGGTGTGCTAATCAGACAAGGCTGGGGCGTCACTGGGAGATAAAAAAGCTCTTAGCTGTAAATGCTCCCAGTGAGAAGGAGGTTGATGGACCCCTAATCAAGAGTTAGGACAGACAGACAGACAGAGAGACAGACAGACATTCACACACACACAGACACACACACACAGACACACAGATACACACAGGTGGCACACTGCACCCAGGATTTAATCCAAAGCAGTCACTGTATCTGGCACTGACAAATAGGGTTTATTTTGGGTTGTTTGTTTGCTTTCAGGCTTTTTGTTCTGAAGGCTCTGTATCCGCCCAAAATAGACCTCAGAACCTCTTGCTGGTAATTCTTTTTCTGAATAAAATGAATCAGGCTACCGAGCATGGTAAAATGAAAAACAAGGAATTGGACAAATTCTAATAAATTAGATTTCATTTTAACCTTTGTTTTATTTCCCTACCTTTAACTACTACTGAAGAAATATAATATAGATGCTAAAGCAGTATTTTCACCTGGAAAATGTGTTTATTATTTAAGGGCCAAGAAATAAAAATAAGCCAATGCTTTTAGCCTACTTATCGGTACTCCATGTTACACAGTTGTTTTGTTCACTATTTGCACACATTTGCTCTTGGTGTTAAATCTGTTGGGTAATGCTAAAAATGTCTGCTTCCAAAACAGAGTGCAGAAATGTGTGTGATTTTGAGGACAGAATGTGGCGGGGAAATTGCTGCGTTCATCTCTCATCATTTCTGTCTGCTACTACGGAGCGGAGTTTCTATGGCAACCTCTCCAAATGATGTGCAGTGAATAGGGTATATGAGATGCGCTTCTGATTACGGCGAGGAGAAGCCTGGCGCTGCTGTCAGTCGTCGCTGTAAAAGGAAATACGTGAAGTGTTCCAATAAAACTGCACTCCATATGTTCTTTTGATGTGGGTTCTCTGTCGGCGCTGTCGACATGCCAGTAGAAATCCGACTGCCGCTCCAAAAACACTTAGAATCTACTGCCCCCTGCAGAGGGAAAACTTAACCACTTGCTGTGATTTTCCATGTGCAGAGAAATATCTGCATGACACTAATGCTCTCTTATGCTGGCGTCGCATCGAAGTGAATCGAATGGTTGAATGTGGGCATGGTCGATAGAAATGTATTGTCATATTTTGCTAGGCTGTTTTTTTTTTAGCAATGCAGAGCAAAATAAGCCAGGTGCAGCTGCCAGTATGACCTCTGTGGGTTACATTGGTGTCTGCTCAGTGGACAAGTCACACGTTCATTTTTCATTTTTCCCAGCCAAAAAAATGGCATTAGCCCGGGTCGCTGGGAGGCCCATTGACGTAAACAGTCGAACTACAGTCAATTAAAATTCTGCGCAGGCCCAGCTGGCTATTTTGCAATGCTTATAAGCTCCGCCAGCACCCATCAGCATTCCGGCGGCTCTCAGCGACACAGCCATTCAGATCGAACTCTGGCCCTCTGATTACACTGTATTATAATCCCCCTGCATTTCCTGCTTGTCAGTTACTCTTTTTTCCACCACGCTGTTTATGACGTTTTAAAGTGCCACTGCTATGCAGAAGTCAGGCTTTTAACAGAGTGTTGCAATCAGCCGCTTACTGTTAGATCAAAACGTCACCTCTCACCTCATGAAAAAAAAAACTTCCACAATTCACTGGAGTGATGAACTCCATCAGAGGCGAGATTTTATAGGCTTCTAATGGAACTCGGAACAGCGCCACATCTTCGCGCCATAGACAGTCTTTTCCATGCCAGTCACCCGCTCATGTGCGTGGCGTTGTATGTCTTGTTAAGTGCACGGCATTGAATTTGGATTCAAATGATTGATGAAAATAATTACCCCGACAGCCTGTCAGTGCCTGCGGCCTCACGGAGATGTCACCTGAGACATCTTGTGATAATAATTACCCGGTACTGCCGACATGCCTGGCTGTGATGTTACAAAGCCGAGAGTGGCAAGAAAAAAAAATCAATTAACATGAAAACACCGAGAGGCAGGGTCAATGATTATCTGTCCACAAACACCCCTGTTTGCCCCCAGCTTTGGTGTTCGAAGCAGGGGTTTATCGTAATGACTAATAAATTGTGTGTTGCTAAACTTAGCCACAGAAATGTATGTGTGCCGTGCATGTCAGAACAAGACATGCAATTTTCAGTGGTTAGGTCGCATTTGCAGATTTTAGGCATGGTCCTTTGGAGTGCATGTCTGTGATGCTTGCATGCCCATACTTAAACTTGTTCATTTGATGCTGCTTTTGTCACGAGAGCTTGTTGACACTGTGAAGACACAGAGGTCTTTTCTATTCATTATGGCAGTGTTTTGCAATCCTGAGTCTTGCATTCGCAAATAGATGTGCGTAAATCCTATGCACTTTACTCCTCCCTCCCCGTGCACAGTTTTAGACAAACAATCACTAATTTCACTGCATGTCCTACTCTACCCAGTATGTCTATGCGAGTGACAAATAAAACATCCTTGTATCCTTGTATCCTTGTATCCTTGTAAATCTCCACCCATTCCTCCCCTGTTCTCCCCCTGCCTACTCCTACTCTGTGTCTCATCATGGCTGGTTTGTGTGGCATGACCTGAGATCTCCTTCCCAGATGCGCAGCGCAATCAACTGGAGCCCCGCCGCCAGAGGAGGCGACGTAGAGCCCTCCAGGCGGTCTGGAACGGCACAGCACAGCACGGCACAGCACGGCACGGCACGGCATGGCACATGGCAAGGCAGCCTGTCCCCTTGCGCGCTGATATCTCGCTGACAGACGTCACGTCACGTCAGAGCTCGGCGCGGCTGTCACCCGGCGGAGCGATAATCACCATCCTGAGCGCGGGCACGGCCTCGGCACCCGGCACCCGGAGCAGGGCTTGGGCTTGTGCTTGTGCAGGGCATGATAATGAGGCTCTGGTGAAAGGCAGGTGAGGGAAGTGTCTAGGGGGGAGCACTGTGTGTGTGTGTGTGTGTGTGTGTGTGAGTGTGTGTGTGTGCATGTGTGTGTGTGTGTGTGTGTGGTTGTGTGTGTGTGTGTGTGTGTGTGTGTGTGTGTGTGTGGTTGTGTGTGTGTGTGTGTGTGGTTGTGTGTGTGAGTGTCTGGGGGGGGTGGGCAGGTGAGGGAAGTGTCTGGGGGGGCACTGTGTGTGTGTGTGTGTGTGTGTGTGGTTGTGGGTGTGTGTGTGTGTGTGTGTGCGTGTGTGTGGTTGTGGGTGTGTGTGTGTGTGTGTGTGGTTGTGTGTGTGTGTGTGTGTGTGTGTGTGTGGTTGTGGGTGTTTGTGTGTGTGTGTGTGTGTGTGTGTGTGTGTGTGTGTGTGTGTGTGTGTGTGTGTGGTTGTGTGTGTGTATGTGTGTGTGTGAGTGTCTGGGGGGGGGTCAGGTGGAGGAAGTGGAGCGTTCAATCCTGAGGTATCCAATCCGGCTTTGAGACAAGCCAAGGGCTCGTCAGTCCAGAGTGCACGGCTTTTGCAAGGCTGATTCCTCCAAATATCTACATATTTTATTCTTCCTGATTTCATTAAACACGAATGAATGTGCACACAGTGTGTGTGTGTGTGTGTGTGTGTGTGCTGCTTTTTCATTAATCTATTCCTGTTTCGCTCTCCTTAAATCAAATTGTGGTCACACCGCTACATGCTAATGATGTTTTAAAACATGAACTCCATTCTTGGGTATGTGTATGATTTTTTTAATGGCTAATACATGACTATTTCATTATTTTAATCTATTTTTTTCAGTATGCTGCCTCAGTTGCTGACATATTTGGTTTGCAGTCATTGGTGTGGTCTTGTTGTGACCTTGCCAAACTGTAAAGCACTTTGAGCTGCATCTTGTATGTATGAACTGTGCTATACAAGTAAAGATTATTATTATTATTATTATTATTATTATGATTATTGGTGTGGTATTTCAGCCATTCTTGAGACATTAGGGACACATCCCTCCCAGTGTTTATCCTCAGCTGCAACAGCTAGACACAGACAGGCCATACTATTAAGTTTTTCTCTCCAGGTAAATGGACTAGAGGATTCAAGTGGTGTTTAATGTTGCTAAAGATTAAAAAACAACAAATGTCATGTGACGTCCATTGTAGTGGACGCAGGGTCTGAAGGATCAAATTGTGGTCACACTGCTGCAAGAGCTAGGCACAGACAGGTCTCTCCCCACATGTCTAGCATTTCATGTTGACCCCACTCATGCTAAAGCCTAAAATCTAGACATACTTAAGTGTTATTAAATGAAATTTCTGTTCTGGGAACAGTCTAGTAATGACTCAAAAAAGGACAGAAGCGCATGCATACACTATCTGTAACTTAAGAAGGTGCTGACCCAAAAGACAAAAAATATCCACAAAACTGAAAAAGAGGTTTGCACACTTAAGCTTCTTTAGCTTATCTTTTATTTAAGTTCCCACCCAGAGTGAATAGTAGTAATGGTTTCCAACACACTTGACAGTCTAACAACGAGCCATTAAAGCTCATTAGCTATTCTCCCAAATCTGGTCGGACCAGTCACATTATTCTTCCTTGTAGAGAGTCACTGGCCGGGGTTAACATGATGATGACAGGGCTGTGACAATACTCTGGTGTAGTGCTATGGTAAACAAGTTTGCTGCTCTGATTGGTTGTAGCACTATCCTATGGCGTGCAGAGGCAATTTAAAAGACAACTGTTGATTGTTCCTGGCTTATTGATCATGGCCAGACCACACAATCTGATGTAGGCTGGCTTACAATGATACAAAGATACAAGGATACAAGGATGGTTTATTGTCACATGCATAGACATACTGGGTAGAGTAGGACATGCAGTGAAATTGGTGATTGTTTCTCTAAAACTGTGCATGGGGAGAGGAGAGTAAAGTATGTAGAATGCAGTCTGGGGATGACTACCTGATGAAGGGCAGAGGTACAATGGGTGATGGGGGGGGGGTGTCCCCACTTATGTTATAATAAACCCTGGAGACTATGAGAGATTATAGGCATTGCTCTTTGCTGTCCTCTCCCTTTTTACTTCTACCAGGTGAAAGTGAAGACTAACCCTCATAGATAGCCATGGGCTATTTCTAACACCCAGGGTGGCTGCTGCCAGGGGCGTCGCTAGGCTTGTAGGCATTACCGCTTATAGCCTCGGATGTCGTCATAGTACCCCATGAGCCCTGATCTATCACTGGATATAAAAGTGATTTTATTTATTTATAAATGTTTGATTCATTTTTTGTCAATAAACCAAGTAACTATAGCCTAAAAATAGCTTATACAACTGCAATATTGCGGGTTTATGTGTGTGTATGTGTGTGTGAGAGAGAGTGTGTGTGTGTGTGTGTGTGTGTGTGTGTGTGTGTGTGTGTGTCGGGGGTACTTTAGGCCAACAGCGCAGGAATGCCCTGTTCCAAACCTCAGGCTTCCATGGCCCCCTAAAGGGGCTCATCTGCTGGAATGCTGAGTGTCTGGGGGTGCACTGTGTGTGTGTGTGTGTGTGTGTGTGTGTGCGTGTGTGTGTGTCTGGGGGGGCACTCAGCATAGATTAGGGCCACCATGCCTAACCCTCTATCCCTATCCAGCACCCAGTGTGTGTGTGAGAATGTGTGTGTGTGTGTGTGTGTGCGTGTGTGTGTGTCTGGGGGGCCACTCAGCAGAGATTAGGGCCACCATGCCTAACCCTCTATCCCTATCCAGCACCCAGTGTGTGTGTGAGAATGTGTGTGTGTGTGTGTGTGCGTGTGTGTGTGTCTGGGGGGCCACTCAGCAGAGATTAGGGCCACCATGCCTAACCCTCTATCCCTATCCAACACCCAGTGTGTGTGTGTGTGTGTGTGTGTGTGTGTGTGTGTGTGTGTGTGTGTTTATTTGTGTATGTATGCTGATCATATGTGAATGTGTGTGTGTGTGGCGTCATACTGTGTGTGTGCGACCATGCGTGAATGCACGCGTGTGTCCGTGTGTGTGTGTTGATACTATTTAAATGTGTGTGTGTGTGTGTGCGTTGCGTTAATATGTGCATGTGTGACTGTACACAATGCATGCTGTAGTGTAGTGAGTGCTTGCTGGCGCTGCTGGCCAGCTACAATATGAGGGGCTCACCCACAGGAGCATGAGGGGAGGGACTAGAGGAGCTCCAGACGGGGCCCTATAAAACCCTGCCTGAGCACGGCTGCTCCAGTCCCCTCTACCGGCCACCACGCTCCAGCCTCCCTCCATCCATCCATCCATCCATCCCTCCATCCCTCCCTCCCTCCGACACGTCCTTTCTTCCTTCCTTCCTCACGGCCACACTGCCTGCTCTCGTCCGCTCCTGCTCGTCCGCTCCTGCCTGCTTCTGCGTGACCTGACCTCCGTCTACGATGAATGACATCTACAAAGCAGCGGTAAGACCTCAGGAGTGACATTACAGCATCCCACACTTGGGGAAATTTAATTAGACAAGTTTTAGAAGACAGAAAAGTTTGTGTTAGTTGTGTACAGATCATTAGTCATTATAAGTCATTATAATTATTTTTTTGTGGAATTCCAGTGTCACGGCGCCTTCCTATGGCAACATGGTGTTGCTGTTTTCATGTTTATTATGTGTCTTTCTGTCTTTCTGTCATTAGCACACTGAAGCAAATCCTTAGCAACTTGCACAAGTTGCATGGCAATAAAGTACTGCATCTTAAATGTTGAATCATTTACCAGTGTAATATTAATACACAGAAGGTATTCGGAATAAATATTTTGCATCTATCTTTGTAGAGTAGCGAGAACCATATTTTATTTTCTAAAACTTTGATTGGATTTAGCGTTGTAGAGCAATAATTCTTAGTTCCCTCAATGTGTCTTGCTATCTTGTCCTTATATTTATTGTGGCTCATACTTCTGTGATATGGTTCCACTGACTCCAGCTGTAGTTCCATCCACTCCTCCCCTCCCATCCATTTTGTTTGAGAGGAATTCCCAGAATGCTTTGTCCCTCTACTAATGGCACAGGCAGCAGGCTATACCGCTAGCGCTGGCAATGTATACCATGATGGGAAACAACAACACAAAAATACATTGTCTCCTGTGCGCTATCAGTAGTGATAGGAGGCTCTTGAAGATTAGGGCTGGCTGCTATTGCCCCCCCCCCCCTCCCGCTGCAGATGGACACAGCTGCGGTGTACTTCCTCCAGTGGCTAATTTTGGCAAGGCCGCTCCATCTGTTCTCATCAGCCATGTTTACAGGGAGATAGAGCGTGACACGAGCACTACAGATACAGATAAAGCCACCCTGGGCAGTATGGCATTCTTACTTTATCTCCCTCCCGCCCAGGCCAAACACCCATCTGTTTTACCCCCTCTACTTTATCCCATTCATCTCCAGAGCAGAGGGGAGGCGCCGGGATGATGCGAGTGTGAGACCAGGTTGTAAAAAAATGTGTGTGTGGTGGTGTTTGCTGCTTTCATCACACGCGTGCAGAGAAATGTATGGGCAGAGCTCAGCCAATAGCAGACAGTAGTGATTACATAAGTAGCCATCTCTGCCCTACAAAGCCAAAAGGCAGTAACTACATATTTTGTCCATTTGAGTTTGGCCTGGAAATTGGCTTCAAACACCCACTTTGTCTTGTGACTAAATCTCTTTTGTCTTGCTATTAGGAAAGTACATAAAAGCATCCCCACTATTATACAAACAACATGCTTGACTGGACAGTATGACCATGTTAAAGGGATTTTTCTTGTCCATGTTCAAGTAGGTACTGCACTTTGCCTTTGTAGGGCAGATCAGATCTCCTTTCATTCATGGAAGCTTTTCATACATTACGGTGTCAGTGTCAAGGAAAGAGTCTTGGCTATGCACATTTACAATGCTGATGGTTATGTCCTTTAAGTGGGCCTTCTAAACCCTTATATCGTTTCAACTAAAAAGAGTTGTGTTTAGTTGTGGCTCTGTATGGTTAAATTAAAGTTAGTGCTTAGGGGGCAATGTTTGACCACCATTTTAAAGTAACCATATTACACCTTTAAACCGAGACAACCCTCAAAATGCATTTCTCCCCTCTGTGTTGTTTTTTCTCAATAGGTAGAGCAACTAACAGATGAACAGAAAAATGGTGAGTGGAAATAAACAAGAACTCACAACAGAGTTTTTATTTTTTTGTCTCTACCCCGACAGCTGTTTGCTTAAGTGAATTAGTCTACCTGTTGGAAAAAAACAAACAAATATCCATTTGTGAACATGTGTTACATTTACACTTCTCTTGCAAAGTAAAAAGTCGTTCAATTAAATAAACCACCATCCAAAAATATTAAACAAATCTTGTTTTTAACTGTTCAATTCGTTGGTCCAAAGCAACCAGACTCAAATCATTCCCCAAACTATCCAATTTTCAGAGACATACCACATAATAGTACAGAGAGAAATGTATTATTGTTGTTATTATTATTATTATTATTATTATTATTATTATTAGTATTATATGTAAACCAACATCACCTGTGGAGTTTGTTGATTTATATGTTGTGTTACCATGGCACCCTGAGATCCGTGTGTGTCCACCTGTGTTTGGTGCAACACATTTATCTAACGCCAAACAGCAGCCTGACAGGAAGTCAGTCACTCCTCCTCTGTCCTGTCTGTCTCGCTATCCCAGAGTTCCGAGCGGCCTTTGACATCTTCGTGCAGGATGCATTAATGCTTAAATCTATTGAATGTTGTAGGCTACTTTTAGAATATATATTTTGTTGCTCTAACACGTTTTATGTTGTCAGCTGTGAATAACTGGCTTTTGTGTATAACTCCCCCACCCCGCAGAGTTTCGAGCGGCCTTTGACATCTTCGTGCAGGACGCAGAGGACGGCTGCATCAGCACGAAGGAGTTGGGGAAGGTGATGAGGATGCTGGGCCAGAACCCCACCCAGGAGGAGCTGCAGGAGATGGTGGACGAGGTGGACGAGGACGGTAGGCTACATTAGATTTTTTTTTTTTCGTGCCAGAAATCTCAACATTGTCAAAGTCAAAGTCAAAGTCAGCTTTATTGTCAAAAACCATATGTACAGGTTGCACACACAGGATTTGAAATTGCAATGCTCCCTGGGCCCACAGTGAACATTAAACATCTTATAAACAAGACAGGAAGACATGATGACAAACATAATAATATAAACATAGCAAAAAGTACAATAGGCTTGTATATAATGCAAATAAGTAAAAACATTGGGAGGAACGGAATGTCAGAAAAAGAATGCTGGGTCAGAACCCCACCCCGAGGAGTTCCAGGAAATGATTGACATGGTGGGTGAAGGCGGTAAACAATCAAGACTTCAAGACCTTTATTGTCACTGAACAGTTGCCTGTACAACTAAATTAGATAGCAAGGCCACAAAGGTGCAAGGTAAAAGTGTCAAAGTGTCAAGCAAGGAAGCACTGTAGAAACAAAGGGAAGAAGTATATACAAGGGCATAATGAATAATACATAGTCAAAGGGAAATGGACTATGCACAGAAGTTGTTGTGAATAATAATATTGCACATAATCGGTATTGCATATTATGTTGTAGGTGATGCACAATGCATAATCAGTCACGATTGCTAAATGGTCCTTGTATGTTTGTAGTGAATGTGACTGACTGTAGCAATGTCTTCACAGATAAAGTAGATGGCATGGGTAGCCTGGGTAGCCTTGTGGTCGAAATATTGTTCTCGTTCTTGTCAATTTATGTTGGAGCATATACAGTGTGTGGGCCTTTTCCATTTCCCAGTCTGATGCATGTGTCTGACACCTGTAAGATATATTTTTATTGTTTTGGATGTGCGCATCCTGGCACTCTCTGATGGGTGTAGATGGTAATAAAATAAGATGCCCCTGCCAACAATATGCTGGCATCCCAAAGGAAAATATTATTTCTTACAGACTTATTTAGTTTTAGTTTATTTAATGAAATTATATTTGTCTCTTGAAAATGTACATTTTATTTACTTCTGAGATTTTGCTCCTAGAACCCCTGTGGGAAAAAAACAAGCAGTATAAAACTATTTCCAGATCTGAAGTTGAACTTAGATTGGACTTGCATCTGGGTTTCGCAGCACACTATTTCTTAAGAGTTTAATTTAAGACGATGAGCTGAAGGCCATATCTTATTGCATTCTGAATTTTTTCTCATAAAATCCCCTTTAGGAAAAGTAGAAATATTTTCATCTGGGATATAGTGTTTTTTAGGGTAATAACCTTTTGTGCCTTTGTTTTAATGCAGGCGTGAATGGAGGCCTTTTTTCGTCTGCGTGACTCAGTTGGCCACAAGTGTGGTGTAAAACTTTTATGATTTTTATTGTTTTTATTATTTCTAAAAGGTGCGTGCGTGTAGCCTGCCAAGGGCACTTTAAGGTTGTGTAAAGTTGGGACAATTTCACTCAAGGGCCTTGCGCCACACGAAGAAGGAGAAGCAGGCCCTTTCTAGAGCATAATGACCAACATCATTATTACTTCAGGGCTAAATGGCCGTCGCAGTGGGCACTTATGCCACGGGCACTTACACTTACAGGCTAAGAGCTTTGGGTCCTGCACTTATGGTGACTCATTAATGACTAAAGTGAAGAAAATGTTCAATACTGTGTGTGAGTGGAAGTTGGAATGGGTCAAACTTTTGTTTTTCTCCAAGTGTTTCAAAGTTGAAAGGTTGAAAGTTGTATTTTCTCGACTAAGGACTGTGTACAGGAGATTTATATTGGCAACACCCGCTGACCAAGCCAAATCTTTTCCCTTGATCAGGAAGTGGGACGGTGGACTTTGAGGAGTTCCTGGTGATGATGGTCAGATGCATGAAGGATGACAGCAAAGGAAAGTCTGAAGAGGAACTGGCAGAGCTCTTCCGGATGTTTGATAAGTGCGTCCACCAACCAGTCCATTCACCAGCTTCAATTCCAGTTACTTAATTGGATCCATGCATGAACAATAGCAATAGCACATTGAGCACATTTTCAGGTTAACCGAAACAGTTCTTGACCAGCTGGGTGTGTTGTGATGCAGGAACGAGGATGGCTACATTGACCTTGATGAGCTGAAGGTCATGCTGGAGTCCACAGGAGAGACCATCACAGAGGATGACATCGAGGAGCTGATGATGGACGGAGATGCCAACAAAGATGGACGAATCGACTATGATGGTACACATCACACTTCATCAGTGGAGGGAAACAAACCCATAGATAAGACAATACATCAGAGGGCAACATGAAGGCAGTTTAAATGTCATTTATATTTATATTTTATATTTAATCTCATTGAGTAGTCTACTGTTTACACATATTAACCTGTCTCTGTTGTGCTGCAGAGTTCCTGGAGTTTATGAAAGGGGTGGAGTAACCATGACGATCTACATTAACAAACACTGTGACCACGGTGACTACAGAATTCCTCTTTCACGTCATCCTTTGGGAACAGAACCCTCCCGGAATCAGCTTCATTCTATTCTAGAACATGCTGGAAATCATTCAGACCTTTGAGCTGAATGACCATTACAAGGACCATTGCAATACTCTGGAATGCTGCTTGTGGCTCACTGGTTGAAGTCCATATTACCATGTGTAAGGAAGGAAAGCTGACTTTTTTACTTATCTCAAAGATCTGTGGAATGGTAATGTTCAATTTACCCTCTGTGCAGACAAAGAATTAGGCATGGCGCTTTAATCTTTCATCTCAACAAGATATCATCGCTGACCTGATTAAAAATGTAAAGCCTAATCTTCAAAGTTCCACAGGATTCTTGTCAGAAATGTTTCCCGAAGGCCTAGAAACCTTTAGCCAAATGTCTGCTTCGAGTGTACTCAAATAAAAAATTGTATGTGTGACTGAAAGAAAAGAGCTATCTAAGGGTGTCAGTGTCTTTGAGGGCTCTTTCCACCACAGCCTCTTTGTTCACGGAAGAAATTGCCCCAATGTTTTTCTTCCCCCTTCAGTTACTGTTCAGAGAGATCTGCCACTTCTCAAAGGTTCTACATTTTCTCCTTGTTAGACTACCAATTTAACATGCTGCAAAATTACTTGACATTTCTTCAATGAATTCAGTTACTGTTAGGAGAGGGTTTTGTTATTGTGTGTGTGTGTGTGTTTGATTGTGTGTGTGTGTGTGTATGTATGTGTGTGTGTGTGTGTGTGTGTGTGTGTGTGTGTGTGTGTGTGTGTGTGTGTGTGTGTGTGTGTGTGTTTGTGTGTGTGTGTCTATGCGTGCGATGTGTGCATGCGTGTGTGCGTGTGTGTGCGTATGTGTGCGTGAACAGAATGCATGTCATCTCTGTGTACGAACCCTTATTGTTTTGCTTGAAGGTGTGTTTCACAAACACCGTGCTATGTCAGAGCATGTCTAGATAACTACAGTACAGCTCTCTTGCAGTGCACATGTGGCCTGGATGTGTCTGTCTTTCTGCACAATGCATCCAGACAGCAGCTATTTATGGTACCCTTCACTCTGATGCCCATCTAAGGTAACCTGATGTGCTGACGGATGCTAACCCTCTGGTCTTATCATCTCTGCCCCTGTGCAGCCATGGAGTGGGACCCACCACAGAGATGGTAGATAGGCAGAGCAAAGATACCTAATGGTAGTTCATGTCTGTGGGAGCAAAGTGGTGATCGGTTCTGGCCTGGGCTGCATAAATAGGCGTGTCATTGACTGTAGTAGCACTAAAAATAAACTCGGTGCACACCTGAATTACAGTTGATTTGCTCCGGAGTGTGGAGAGTCATACTGTCATGATATTTTTCCCCTAAATGGGCAGGAGGATTTGGAGATCCTGATACCATGTCCGAAATGTACATCCACTGGTCAGAAAAATAAGGCTTTTAAATATATCTGTGAAATTGTAGGGTTCTACCATAGACTACTACTCACCTCAGGGTGCGCCTATGCACTGCATAAAGGGGGATCAGTGGCCCCCCTTGTAAGATCGTGGTTCCAGGAAGTGGCTGGTCATACAGCATCTTGGCCTATCTACCATCTTTGCCCAATGAGATGGTGTGTGCAGATCTACCTCTCTCCCTCTCTTGCTCCCTCAATCTCTACTCTACTCTGCAATGGTGATATACCTCACTCCCTCTCTCGCTCCCTCGCTCTCTAGTCTGCGCTGGTGTGTGCAGGATCAGGTAACCTAAATAAACCACCTCTGAGCCTCCCAGTGGAGGCTCGTAATTATAGATTCCCCATCATGCAGTGCAGTGGGGCTGAACTCTAATCTGCACACTCTGTTGTTTCATTACAACCACAGCAATACAGCGGGGATAGAACACCAAAGCCGGTTTCTGAGACTTTTGCTGTGATGGGAGCCGTCATCTGTGCTGTCACACAAAACAAAAGAGCATGCTATGCTGTGTATTCAGAAGTGATGCTGTGCATCGCAAAATAATACGCAATGCCACCATGTGGTAGAGTAGAGAGACAGACAGATCTACAGTACCAGACAGACAGATCTACCTCAGTCATGGGTCTTTGTTGTTCTGCCCTCAAACTCCAACCCTACTACTAAAGAGTAGTGATATCACCCATGGGTGCATGATCTGTGATTAAGAGGAGGGCCACAAAGCGTCCGGTATATGGTGTCTCACTTGGCATTTATCGCCCTACTGATAGTGTACTGACAGTGTAATGGGCAAATAACACCATGAACTGTAACTCGATATCCCCTATAGGGTTACATCTTACCCAAGCACCATCCCCTTCCAGGACAACATAGCAATGCACATTTATGTTATTAAATTAGTGTTAGAAGTTATGTTACCTAATAACGAGGAATACTTTCTTTCATTTAAAGCCCCAATGCTTACCACACAAATCACAAGGATGAATGAATCTCAGTCTAAAATCAATATATTTGCATCTTACCCTAGACCAGCATGGAGTGGTATGATTGTATTTTAGTTTATTTCATTAATTATTTGCTATCTTAATCGCATCTGAACATCTGTTGTACTTACAGTACATAAAGCTAAATACTGTAATGACCACACAACAAAGTGTGCTTCGAGAAGAACAGTGCTGACGTCTCCCTGCGCCACTGCAACACACTCGCTGTACCACTGTGAGCCTGAAGGGAGCAGCAGCGGCTCACGTAATACTGGAAAAGGCACTGAGGTGCCGCTGTGTGAAGTGGTGGCCAAAAGGAAGTGGGAGAGAAGAAAAGGTACAAAACAATAATCCCCATTTGAGTAAGCGGGATTTTGTTTTGTTTTTTTTCTTCTTCTTTTTTTTTTCATTAAAAGCTGATGACTAATGTGAGAAGTCTGTTGTTTTTCCTCAGTGTGTTTTTCAGTGAAGACAGGCCAGAACACAAGCACTGGGTGACCTTAAGACAAGAGGAGTGACAGGAAATGAAACGGATGTTCAGCATGTTCACCACAGATATACCGCAGCCTGTCTGTCTGTCACTGTCAAAATGACATGAATATAAGCAGCCAATAAGCCCAGTTATTGGGTGAATGTTACATAAACAATTCAATAACATTAACATGACTTATTCATTTAGTATGGCCTAATAGTTGAATGGATGAGCATTTTTACATGTGATTTGTCAAATGTTATACTCTACAGAAAGGCCGTGATGTAAGTCCCCTTCAGCATGGTCAGACTGTGCCATTGGCTTCTCTTTTTTAGTCGCACCATCTGATTGGCTAGTGTGCTCCGGTCTGGTCTCAGCTTCTCATTGGCTGCTTTGCCCTGTTTCCACCATGTAATTGCCTACTTGTGTCAAAATGTGCTTTCTCGTTGGATACCTTAGTCTAATTTTATTGTGTCACTGGCTGATGCACAAGATGATTTGACTGATATGACTAAGGGTTAGTTGTCACGGTTGAGGATACACACGCGCACACACACAAACTTATTATAATATCTGTCTCTTTATTTATCTCTATCTCTCTCTATCCCCCTCTCTCCCTCTTACTCACTCTGTCTTTCTCTCTCTCGATCTCTCTCTCTCTCTCACACACACAC
>CM059270.1:27835003-27980003 GCA_030347295.1 Setipinna tenuifilis | reverse complement strand
CTGGTCTGGCAACAAGTCCTCTGTGGGAGTTTGCCCAAGTCTCTGCTTTGCTGCCGGTTTTGCTGTCGGTGGTGTGTGTGTGTGTGTGTGTGTGTGTGAGTGTGTGTGAGTGAGTGAGTGTGAGTGTGTGTGTGTGTGTGTGTGTGTGTGTGTGTGTGTGTGTGTCTGGTTCCATGTGTGTGTGCGTGCATGCCTGTGTGTGTGTGTGTGTGTCTGTGTATGTGTGTTTATGTTTATGTGTTTATGAGTGTGTGTGTGTGTGTGCGTGTGTGTGTATGTGTATGTGTATGTGTTCGTGTGTGTGTGTATGTGTGTGTGTGTGTGTGTGTGTGAGTCTGTGTGTGTCTGTGTCTATGTGTGTATGCAGACAGAGCAGAGTGAGCAGGCCTCGGCCCGCGTGGGGAATTTGGCCAGCGAGGCAGGTGCCTCTGGCCTCGCCAGATGGCTGCCTCTCTCGGCCTCTACTACTCCATGTGTCCGTCTCCCAAACATGACCCACTAATCCCGTAGCCTCAAATCAGGATCTGAGGCACCACATGGACCTCTACATGCAGGCAGGCAGGCAGCCTCTGTCCTCTGTCCTCTACTGAGGCCTGTTACCTCCAGTCAGAGTGGATTTCAGCAAAGTCAGCAATTTTCTTTGTCCTCTAAAGTTCATTACTTGATATGAAATACCGAGAGGAGTGGTGTTGTTGTTGCGTCTTTGGATGAAGGTTAAGTGTGATTCCCACAGAAGCCTGAGGGTGACTGTGTTAACTGTGAAGTGCCTTAGCTGATGGTTCACAGAAGATAAGCAGGTGTGAAGCTAGAGAACATGAAACTCCACGTGGAAATACAAAAAGGATGACGTTTTACTGTGACACCAGACTAAACTAGTCCATTGCAAATGCTGAACTCAGTATTCTCTTCCATGTGTGTGAATTACCCATGATTTTGCACTGCAAGAATGAAAACATGTCTGAAGTGCAGTTTATCAGCCAAAAACACTCAACTCTGTTGATTTGGTCTAAAGTGCAAACAGACTGACACCAATAAATGTCATATACTCTGAATATAGTTTCATTTAATGTCATTAAAGGCTCAGTAGCATCATGTTTTAATTATTCTAAGGCAATTTAATACGCATCTGATACAGTAAACTCCACTCAAATGATAAATCATTAACCTCTAAAGATGTTTGTGGTGTCTGGGTGTCTCTGTGACAACACTGACCTCTGTGTGATCCAGAGCACAAACAATAACCTGGTGGATAACCTGTGCTGCTTTTGGGTGTCTCTTTGACAACCCTGCCCTTGGTGTGATCCAAACAATAACCTGGCGGATAACCTTGTGCTGCTTTTGGTGTCTGTGACAACCCTGACCTCGGTGTGATCCAGAGCACAGACAATAACTGTCTGTTAACCTGTGCTGCTTTTGGGTGTCTCTGTGACAAGCCTGACCTCGGTGTGATCCAGACAGTAACCTGGCGGATAACCTTGTGCTACCTTTACTGAAGCTGCTGCTGCTTTTGGGTGTCTCTGTCACAGCACTGACCTCGGTGTGATCCAGAGCAGATAGTAACCTGGCTGTTAACCTGTGCTGCTAACCTTGTGGTGCTTCTACCGAAGCTGCTGCTGCTGCTGGGGATCACAAAAGAGATGTCAACAAGATAAGACCCGCCTGGGCCCCACGTCACCGTCACACCTCCGCAGGACAGGCCGTGTGTGTGTGTGTGTGTGTGTGTGTCTTCACGCCAGAGTGACAATGGCGTGACGCTCGGCCCACAGACAGGCAGATAAGAGAGAGGGAGAGAGAGAGAGAGAGAGAGGGGGAGAGAGAGAGAGAAGGAGGGAGGGAGAAAGTGTGTATGTGTGAGAGGGAGAGAAAGAGAGCACGACTGTGTGTGAGAAAGAGAGGGGTGTGTGTGGGTGTGTGTGAGAGTGTGTATGTGCGAGGGAGAGAAAGAGTGAGAGAGAGAGACAGAGACAGAGAGAGAGGGTGTGTATGTGTGAGAGAGTGTATATGCAAGAGAGAGGAAGAGAAAGAGAGAGAGAGAGGGAGGGAGGGTTGTGTGTGCGAGAGAGAAAGAGAAAGAGAGAGAGACAGTGAGGGAGAGGGTGTGTGTATGTGAGAGTGTATAGGCAAGAGAGAGGAAGAGAAAAAGAGAGAGAGAGAGGGTGTGTGTCTGAGTAGGAAAGAGAGAAAGAGAGAGGGTGTGTGTGAGAGAAAGAGACAGAGAGACAGAGAGACAGAGAGAGAGGGAGAGGCTGTGTGTATGTGAGAGAGGGTGTGTGTGAGAGAGAGAGAGAAAGAGAGAGGGAGAGGGTGTGTTTGTGTGTGCGAGAGAGGGCGAGAAAGAGAGAGAGGGAGAGAAAGAGAGAGAGAGAGGGAGAGGGTGTGTGTGCAAGAGAGAGGGAGAGAGAGAGAGAGAGAAAAAGGTGGGTGTGGACTGAGGCCTACTGTAAGCCAGGGAGTAGCGGCGGCTGCCAGGCTGCCATTCACCACTGCACTGAGGCTTATCTTCCCTCCCTTACTGCCCTCCCCTCCTACCCCAGCCTACTGCCCCAGCCTCCTCACAGGCACTGGGCCAGCACAGCAACCATAGCAGGGGGATTAGCCAATGACAGCTAAAATGGTGATTAAAATTATGATTTGTTGAATATTTTTTATTGTTGTTGGTAAATATATTTACCAACAACAATAAAAAAATATTAATAATAATATTTTGTTTTGATCATTTTTTGTAAATTAAAGATATATTTCCAAATATTATCTATATATTAAATGTTACAATTATTAAAACATAATGACTATAACTAATAGTGATATAACTTGTGCCACTAGGAGTAAGAGCAATGGCAGCAGAAGTGGTGGCAGTGGCAGTGGCAGTGGCAGTTCACATCAAAGATTCTACAGCGTAGCGTAACATTCTAGAATCTTTGGTTCACATTACATGCTGAGTGATGATTGGACAGCGGCAGCTCCACATGAGTGAATGAGTGCCCAGTGTATTGCTCTGCGGAGACTCCCTCTCCCCTCTCCAGCTCCTCTGGCACAGCCCCGTCCTCGTCCTCGCCCCTGCTTCCAGGGGCCCTGCGTGGGAGACCCGGCCGATAATCCTCCCAGCAGAGCAGAGCGGTGCGGAGCGGAGCCCTCGCGCGCGTGCTAGCGCTCGCTGCATTACTGAGCTGCCGAGCACAGGCAAAATGGGCTGCAGATATGATCCGCGGGATTAGATTGTAATCTTTCCACAACAGGAAATGAAATCAGATGCACAAACGTCAAAAGAACGGCGGTGCAATCGGAGGTGTTTAGAGTGTGGCTCAGAGTGTTCTGAGGCCGAGGACATGAGGGAGGCTTTGCCAAGTCCATTCTGGTTCTCTCTCTCTGTGGTCTAACGCGAGAGGGGAAATGGACAGAATCTGTTGACCTGTTTACTGTTTTTTTTTTCTCTGACTTCTCATTTCTTGACCATGTCATAAAGTAAATTACATGTTACTAACTAACCACTGTGTATGGCCTACATCCATTGTGGTAATGAAACCAGAGGAAGGAAGAATCACAAATAAAAAAATAAAAAAAAAAACGAGCTGGCATGCGGAAACATTCTGTGCTGACTCTAAGTGGAATACTCTGCGGCTTGTTTGTAATAAGATTACGGTCCGATCATTGGTTTTAGGTAAGGGCCATGTTGCTGAAATCGGATCCGAAAGGCTGAATTAAATTATTTCCTTCTCGCGGTCATGGGGAAGCAGAACAGAAGTTTCTGTGGGGCCTCGCTGGGCCACTCAGCGCATGTTGCCAAATAGTAAGATTAGGATTAAGAAAGCCATCTCCGGGAGCGGCTGCCAAGCCTAGACCAAGCGCGGTTCTTAAAGGCAGGGAAAAACATTTTGCTAAAGATGTGAATAATTCAGACTCAATTGCTTTCATACACACATATACACACACAAACACACATATACACACACTAATGCACACTAACACACACATACTGTGCACACACAAACACACACATACAAAAACACACACATACACACACATACACACACACAGACACAAACACACACACAAACACACACACACACACACACACACACACATGCACACCCACACACAGAGAGAACCCTAAGTAAAAAAACATTGCAAACATCTGGTGTATCTACATGAGACAGCCACTGTTGGTGTTGGAGACGGCAAGTCTGTCTGCGCAGATTAAATTATACCCTGAATGTCATCATCTCACACAGTGTGCAAAGGGGAGCCAGTGCAGCGATTGCTGGTTCAGAGAGGCCTCGCGGTGCGGCCTGTGCAGATGAGAAGGTGCCTGTGTCCTGTGTCGCAACCACGCCTCAGACACTCAGTCAGTCAGTCAGTCAGACGCAGCTGTGAAGTGGAGTTGAGTTGTCTAATTGTAATGCAATGCGCTCAATGTGAAAGACAGAGAGACAGAGGATGAGCTTTTTTTTTTCTTTCCACTCCACCAGATGTGCAAATGCTCTAAAACCAGGGACTGTTGGGATGGTGTTGTTCTTCCTCTGCCCTCGCACCCCCACCCCCCTCCAATCCCCCTACCACCACCCACCCCCTGTGCTTTTTTTTCTTCTTTTTTTCTTTTTTTTTTAAATAGCGACCCGTCCGCCCCCGCGTTGTTCCGGTGAGAGCAGATGAAGAGTGTAAGCGGTCTTCTCCTTCCTCTTCAGCAGATGCACGCACACACACACACACACACACACACACACACACACACACACACACACTCACACACCACAAGCACACACACACACAGACACAGACACACACACACCACAAGCGCGCACACACACACACACACACACACACACTGTCAGACCACGCAGTTTCACAAGGCCGTGTACGATTTCGCTTACTGGAAACGGGGTGACTGAGTTTCTTGCTCACAGTTATTCAGCAGTGTGTTCGTGTTCTTATCGATCCTCCATCTCGTGTGAATGTACACAATAGATGCTGCAGACAGCTGATGCATGATGCCGGATGGTGCTTAGGACACGTCTACATGCGTTCTCATCTCATCGTTTCATACGCACACCACTTCCGCTTGTAAACAACTCTGGCCCCACATTAGTCAGTATTGTATTTTACTGGATTTTTTTTTATTTAATTAACTATTTTGCTTCCTTTAAAATTGCTGTTTTTATAGTTTTAACTTACTTTTTTCTGTTATTTATTTACCTTATGTATGTTTAGCACACTGTGTTGCCTGCATGCATGAAGTGTGCTTTTGTAAATAAACTTTGTGTTTATTTAGTGCATGTGGGCATTTAGTCCACATTGTATCATTGTATTAGTGTTCCCTTTGACAAAGCTGAAGCTATAGCAAGCTGAGGCTCGCTTCTCTAAAATATTTATAGACAGCCGTAATTACTTCTGTGAGTTCTTGGTGTATTTCTGTCCTCCTCCATTCTAATTATTTTTTCATTTCAACTTTCTGGGGTGGGGGGGTATGGGGCGGTGGAATCAATATCAATCTGCGATCTGCGTTATCACCTCAGATGTCCTTCCAGGGCGAGATGAAGCCGTGGTCATGCCCATGTTTGCCCTGTGTGTGTGTGTTTTTGCCCGAGACGCCTTGCAATAATGACAGACTTATCTGCCACACACACTGTGACACACACACACCACCCTGCGTCCAGCCACCTCAGGCCCTGGTCAGGAATGCAGTCCCACTGCTACTCTACTCACAGCATGGAGCAGACGAGACTAGGTGATATCTGCTCTTCCGCTGTCAAGGTGTATCGTGTGGAAAAACCTGTCCGCAGAAAACATGCCCCATGTCAGCTCAGCTCAGCCCAGCTGTCACTGTTTAGGAAACTCACAATGTTAAACCGACTGCTAATGTTAACACAAAGGAGACCAGAGGAGTGTAATGCTTTTACTGGTTACTTTTCAAAGGAGCTTCATCTGAACTTTGACTAGGGCATCCTTTTTATTAACTATTTGACTTAGACAAAAAATAAACATATGAATATATAATCTTATTAGCATTAGTTTAGTTTTTTGCCCTAGTGTCCTAGTTCCTACTTTGTTTTTTTTTTAGTTTTAGTTTTTTCGTAGTTGTTTATATTTATATAAGAGAATTATGTTTCCTGTTTTCAGTTCAATTCTTAAGAAAGAAAAACATTTTTCTTTTTTTGAGTGGTTGTTTTTGCTGAAGTGGGGGCTGGCTGGCGCAGTGATGTGGCAGTGGTGGTGATGGTGCAACAGGACATGAGGTGTCCCTGGCCTGCTTGATATACTGCTGAAAATATCTGGTTTCCGCATGTCAGTTTTTGTGAGCGAAAGGGAAGTGGTGGTGTTGTGGTTTGAGCGAGATCACGCTGGGCTGGGCCACAGGCCCTCCTCGCCTCTCCTCTGCTCTGCTCTCCTCGCCTCTCCTCTCCTCTCCCCTCCTCTCCTCTCTTCCCCTCTTCTCTCCTCTCCTCTCCTCTCCTCGCCTCGCCTCTCCCCTCTCCTCTTCTCCCCTCTCCTCTCTTCTCCTCCCCTCTCCTCGCCGACTGACAGGGCCCAGAGGAAGAGGAACTCGGGGGCCGTGCTTCTGACAGAACGAGGAAACCCGACCACACCTAAGGCTGGGGGCCACAGACCCCGGCACAGGCGCTTCACATCCTCCCGCTCCTCCCTCCCGCTCCCCCCCCCCTCGCTAAACGCAAACACGGCCAATTTCCAGTCAGCTCAGCCCAGACGCGCACGCTGTCAACAACAAAGCCTCGGTCAACTCACACGGAACTTTTTTTTCGACGTTTCGCCCTGCTTAAATGATAAAACTGGAGCATGTGAAAAACCTCCACGTATTGTTTAAGTTAACACTAATTTATGTATTATGTTTATTTACATTTATACTTATTATTCATAACTTCACAAAGACTCTAATCGACTGCCAAGGGAATCATTTTTTGGACAAGAAAAATGACACCTTGTTTATTTGTTTGTATAAACATATATTTCACTGATCATGAAATACATCAGTAGAATTAAAACCTTCATGAACAGGACAACAAACCCCTTGTGTAGCAAATACAGTATACATAACATATTACTGCAGCTTGCATTTGAAACAAATGCATATCCATACGACAGCACTTTTGACAACTCTTAGAGGCTAACATGACTGGTGAGCACATTTGAAAATCCCTGAAACACAGCCCACAGAGACATGCAAATCATTCTCTCATTTGTTTGTGCTGTCAAGCTAGCTTTCATTGGCATTGGTTCATTGATACTTTCTGACACCATCACACAAAGCGTGTCCATCAGTGTTGACAACTGATCAGAAATCATCTGGCAATCAACTGTATGGGGAAGGGAAGGGAAAAAAGACCAAAATGAAGAGTGGGCGGAAACAAAACAGTCACAACCAGTAAGTCAAACCCTATGACATGACTGTGTTTATGCCCGCATTCCTCATTACAGGTGGTACTATAGGATTAGGATTAGGGGTTTCCGTAATTCTAGTGGTGAAATAACACTGGAAATTCATTGTAGACAAAAAGGCAACAGGATTTAGATGACCAAACACCAAACAAGTTTAACTGGTGGGATTTTCTCAGGATTTTCAGACGTAAGCCGGTCCTTCCAACTTCCCCATCAAAACAATGAATCAGATAGCTGTGTGTGAAAAGGTGCCACATGCAAAACCATTATCGCCAATATCTCTGTGTGTGTTTTTTCCCCAAAAAACACAAATGAAACTCATTTTGGTTGTAATGATTAATAGTACATAATATTTAACATCCTTATGGAGGTTTGTGGAGAAAATATACATTTATTTTATAACAGTCATTAAAAAAATGCTCTGGTTATTTAAGGCCAGCTTAAAAAGACACCCACTGCCCTCTGAAGGGTACCGTATAAAGAAACACCCATGTAAAAGCTTTGGTCCCAGTAAGGATCTTCTCTGCACTCTTATGTGCTTGTTCTTCAGATGTAAATTGTAAATATGTTTTTTCAAAAAGCACCTCCACGACCCCCTGCAAGTTCCTAACAGCTGCATTTCCCTCTCCCCTTATAGTCAATCTTATAGGGCTCTTCATTGTCCTCCTCTCCATACATACACACATACACACGCGCTAATAACAGTCATTATTTCAAAAAAAAGAAAAAAGAAAAATAAAAGAGTTCAGTTATACATTATGGAGTACATATACAATACAACATGGTATGGATGCTGGTAATGCAAGGCTTGCAGGTGGTGTAGATTATCCCCGAGTAAATGCAATCTTTTGGTTGGAGTCTAAAACCCCCCCGCCCCTCCCCATCAGGGTCCCCTCAGATGAACCAGCAGTGCTCTGATGCTCTGACACGCTCACAACACTACAGAGGACATGAGACAATGGCGGACTAGCTGTAATGGGGGATACTGATAGCAAAGAGAGTACTACCAGATGATGGTGGCTTACTATACATTCTATATGTATAAGACATTAAAAAGTTATACTGTATTATTATAATCTGTTGTCAGGGCTATGGCTTTAGTCTCTATTGCTTGTTACTGACTACCAAAATGAGCCCTTCAAAATATATCTTTTTTTTCATGTCTTATGTTAGCAATAAGCGTTATGATTAGCATAGTATTTGGTTTTCAGAAGACATTGTCCTGTCTTTATGTTCTAATTCTAAAGTGACCCACTCTAGTAAAAAATACCATTTTTATATCATTACATCGTTAGGAAATTAAACATTCATGCATATGAGTGTGTTTCCACAAGAGCTTTTAAAGTTTACACAGAAATACATTTTCCTAGAAAAGGAATGAATGTCTTCCACCATAATGTGGTTCAAAAGAGAGTTCCAGCACATGTACTACGTGTACTTCCAAAAAGATAAGTGCCCTCGCTCTCTCTTCCTCTCCATTTCCATTAAAGTCGTTGCATCATTTGTGCATTATAATTTCCGAGTACTGAGTTCCTGGAACCAGGCAGCCATTTTCTTCACAGAACTCCTGTCGAGCTCCCATTGAAAAGTTCTTCAAGATCTTCAAGTGACAGTTCTCTCCAGAAAGGTTCCCCTCAGGATAGCCAACAGTCGGTCTCCAAGTGACAGTTCTGTCCAGCAAGGTTCTCCAAGGTTAGGACAGCCTAGAGGTGGTCAAGAGACGGTTCTGACCAGAAAGGTTCCCCTTTTTAGTGCGACCATCACAAATGAGCAAAAAAAACAAAACCCCTCATGTCGTCTCCAGAGTGTCCAGCTGGAAAACGTTGTGATTGGTCGGCGTGGAGAAGTACAGTTGCCCGTTGCTGTCCGGGCAGTTGTCACACGGGCTGCTGAGGCCCAGCGTCCTCTCGAAGTCCAGCAGCTGCCCCATGAAGTTGAAGTTGGGCGATATGTTGGACTTCTTGCGCTTGACGAAGTCGTAGGCGTCGTTGAGCGACAGGCTGAGGTGCTGCATCAGGTAGGCCACCGTCACCGTCACCGACCTGCTGATGCCAGCCAGGCAGTGCACCAGTACCCCACACCTCTTGGAGCGCGCCTCATCTGGGGAGCAATGTAATAGTGACAATGTAATAACGATAATGTAATAACAATAATAATAATAATAACAATAAAAATAATGTGATAGACTAGTAACAGGATAACAGGATAACAGGATAACAGGATTTATAGTGTGTTAATTCCAGCATTTAACACTTCTTAGATCTCACTTACATTGGGGAGCAATGTAATAGTGACATTGTAATAACAATACTATAATAACAATAACCCTTATACACACAAAGAGAAACATGCATGCTTCAGCTGCGGAGCAATGTAATAACGATACTGTAATAATAATAATAACAATAATAATGTGATAGGCTAGTGTGTTAATTCCAACATTCAACACCTCTTAGATCGTGCTTCATTTGGGGAGCAATGTAATCATGATAATGTAATAACAATAATGTAATAACAATATTACATTACACTTAGCAACGCTTTTATCCAAAGCAACTTACAATAGGAGGACATAATAAGCTAACAGAGGTGTAATGGAACACAATCTGGACAGACTACGCCATACACACAAGGAGATACATGTGCCTTAAGTAAGGAGAAGGGGCACTACAGACAATAATAATGCGATAGGCTAGTGTGCTAATTCCAGCATTCAACACCTCTTAGATCATGTTTTGTCTGTGGAGCAATGTAATAATGACAATGTAATAATGATAATGTAATAACAATAATAATGTGATGACAATAACAATAATAAGGTGATAGAATGTTCATTTCAGCACTCAACTCCTCTAAGAGCAAACTTTATCTGTGAAGTAATGTGATAATGATAATAATTATTATACTGTAATTATTATAATAATAATGTGATACTGTGTTAACCCCTAGTAGTGCACCAGCACCCCACACCTCTTTTACATTACATTACATTACATTACACTTAGCTGCTGCTCTTATCCAGAGACTTACAGTCATTTAGGTACAAGATTTTTAGTTACAGTATATATGGGGTTGGATGCCTTGCTCAAGGGCAGTTCTGCCATGGGTGAGGGTGCAGGAGGGTGCGTGACTCAAACTCCACTCCTAAGACCACTAGGCCACAGCTGCCCACCTTGTAGAGAGCAATGTGGAACGATGTGACAATAATAATAATAAGTATTATTATATATTTCTTCTAATGTGCACAGGGCTTTTATGTCTGGTGTAGCCATTTTTGGTGTGGCTGTTTCTACTGATTATAACGTGACCTATTATCACTCTACGACCATTTTTTGGTTTCATGCCCACTGTAACTACAGATTTATGACTAAAATCAATCAGTCTATTACTACTAACACCTTCTGCTTATCTGTGTCATCATCACCATTACCCTCATCACAAGACAACCCCCACCATCACCATCTTTCATCCATTCTATCCTACCTAATCATTTTTACCATCACCAATGTAAATGTAATCATTCAGCGTAATCATTACCACCATCTTTCTTTTGTCCCTCGTCACCATCGTACATGCCCTCGTCACCATTATTTTCCTTCACTTAAAATCCTCAGGTTAAAGCCATTTCTACACCATCCTCAGCTCCATCATCATCACCATCATCATCACCATCATCATCATCATCATCACAAGAAACTGTCCAGTTCTAGATTTACTTCCTTAAATAATCATCATCATCATCATTATCATCACCATCACAAGAAATCATCTATTTCTAGATGTAGTTACTTTAAATAATCATTATCATCAGTAGCAGCAGCAGCATCATTCAGTTCTTTACCATTACATTTACTGTGCATTTGTCTTTCACAATTACATTCAGACTAATCATCAACATCCAATTTTAATCCCAGTCTTACTTTGTCTGGGCAAAGGCCCTCTGCGCAACTTTTCACCCCCTGATTCGACAGCCAGCTCCCTGTTTATGTATGCATTATTGATGCCATAGCCTTCCCATATTAATTTTGAATATGTTATTCACACTCGTTATGACGCCGTGGGCTGTTCTGCGGGCAATGAGCCCTTCGCCTCCCCCCACCCCCACCACACACACACACACACACACACACACACACACACTGCCTAATGTGCATGGCGCCATTACACCCGCTGCATGGCATGATTAGGTGTTCCTCCGGATATGGGCTATATATTCAATGCTGTACAGGATTAAGCTAACCTCTGCTTATTCCCATTCATCTCAGTCTGATTAGCATTTTGGTGGCAAATGGCTCCACACAACAGGGCATCTGTCAGTGTCATGAAATTTAGACGAGCTAACTAGAAACACAGAGGAGCTCTATGCGCTGTGTGGTTATTTCAGCGCTAAGCTAGACTTGCGTAAGAAAATAAGGAAGTGTGTGACAAGTGTGTGGAGAATGTGTGTGCACTGGAGAATCCTGACAAAAAGTGCATTCACTGACAAGCACCATGAGAAAAGGGAATACCACCCCTTACGAAACTTCTTGACTTCAACAAAAAAAACAACTTATCAACAGGAAACTGAAAGCAGTTGTGTGCCAACACGCTCAAGAGATAAAGTAGCTGTGGTCTAGTGGGTAAGGAGCTGATCTTGTGATCTTGTGAGGACATGCTGGTTCGATTCCTGTACCAGTAGGAAACATGTAGGTGACTGAATAACCAGCACTCCTCTACACACACTCATCCATAGCTGGAGAGCCCTTGAGCAAGCCATTCTAACCCCACATTCTTCCATGGGAACCACCCCTGCACCTATTACACTGTAATTCTCACCGCATGAGAGTGTCAGCCAAATGGCAATGTAAAAAAAATAATGAGTTGAAAAAACATTCATGCATTCAAGCCCAAGCCAAGCTGCTATTTTCGTGCTGATTTTGTGTTTGTGATCCACTCCCACTCCCACTCCCACTCCTACTCACCGATAAAGGAGATGGCCTCTGGAAAGAACTGGGACAGGTTCTGGCTCCAGTGATCCGAGATGGGGATCTGCTTGTACCTGAAGCGGCCCTCGTGTTCGAACATGTTGGGCAGGTTGGGCGTCACGTTGAGGATGTACTTGATGTCGTACTTGCTGAGCACGTCCAGGTTGGCCGAGTCCTTGGCGCAGCCCAGGTACAGGTATGGCAGGATCTCCACGGGAAAGGCCACCTGGACCTGGCCGCCGGTGCTGCTGGACAGTGGGCTCTCCTCGCTCTCCGTGGCGCTGCACAGCTCGCGGTCCGACTCGCCGTCCGAGCAGTCGGAGCTGATGCGCAGGCCGCCCAGGCCCAGCACGGAGGCCGGCGGCGAGGTGCTGGGGCAGGACACGTCCAGGAGGGTCTCGCAGTGCTCCGGGTACTCCGTCTGGAAGGTGACGAAACCACCTATGGGGTCACGGCAGAGGAGGAGAGGAAATCAAAACAAAACAAAAACAAAACTGGCTAAATATCAGGCAGTTAAAGAAGTGTGTTAGGAAGCATAGAGTGGGTTTCAACACTCCTCTAGAAAAAACCAAAACAAAAAGGTTGGCTAAATGTGAGGCTTAAAGGAGGAGAAATCAAAACAAAACAACAACAAAAAAAGACACTGGCTAAATATCAGGCTTAAGGTTAAAGTGTGTTAGGAAGCATGGAGTGTGTTTCAACACTCCTCTAGATAAAACCAAAACTTCCCTGTATTTTGACGGGGGGTTAACAAACTGCTTACTGGTTTCCTGTGTTGCAATCAAACTGTCACAAGTGGAAGGTAGTGAAAATATTCACCACATTACACTTACACATTTTTTCTGATCAAGAGTAATTCACAAGTAATTTTGCACCTAATTTGTAGATCAACTAGTACTCATGTGCTAAACCAAGTAATTTAGACCTATTGCATAGGCTCTAAAATAACAATGACTAAAAAAACAAAAACAACTACGCCTATCTGTAATAAATATTATTTAGTATTATTATTAAACATAAACATAAATATAAAATGTATTAAAATTACAGCAAGCTGCACACTAAAGGCCTATTCTTATTTTTGTGTGATGTTTTTTTTTTCACAGGAAGCAACAAGCAGTTTCAATTAACGTCTTCAAAATCAAAATGATCGTTTTGTCACATTCTGAGCACGCTATTATACATGTAATTGGATGACTATTACTTTACAGAAAAATATATTCTTACCTTTCAGGTAGTACGCTTGGCACCCTTCCTCCCAGAGCTTTTGAAGGAGAAGTCCTAAAACTGAAGTCGTTCCAGAGTGCATCTCTGAAGTGCATTCATCGTACAAAATCACCGTGTCCGTCTTACACCGTCGTATGAACTTTTCCTTATCCTCATTATTTGGAATTAATGAGCGAATCGGCAAATTTCCTCTTTTGAATCTGCGAAGCATCAACGCGGGGATCACCAAATTGATAGCAGTCTCGACGTGAGATGACTCATACACCTCATGCGATCGGCAATCCAACAGCAACACTGAATTCCCACCAGATTCTAATTCCACTTGCAGCCATTCAACACTTTTACCCGTCATCATTTTGATTCACGTCTCGGTAACTTCATATCACATTTTTACGATACTGTCGATAATCGATTGTTGCAAAACGAGCGCGTCGACTCACAAACTACTAGCAAGGTAGCTTAACTCTCAATACTGGTTGTTCGGGATGCGGGATTTCATGACGACATACCGTGTGTTCGAGCGGGAGTGATGGAACCCGTTGACGCGACAGGTCGTGCACACTTCCTCACCTATGCAGAAAAACACAGGTGTCCACCGAAGCTGTTCATCTCACAGCGGTTATTACATCCACTTAATTACAGCGTCTTCGCTCTTCTGGGTCAAGCACGCCTTCGCTAAGCATAGTGTGGTATGGTTTAAGTTACAATGGTGTCACACAAGAGGGAGGAGTTTTATATTCAGCATTTAAAAAACGAAAGGAGGAGCCAAAAGTTCTCTTTGGAATCCGGTGCTTCATTCTTTATTCTTGTTCTCACTAGCGCATTCATTATCAAGGTCGCTGGATTCCCTGCCTCCTGTTTTACTTAACAAGTCAGGGAAAAAAATGTCTTGTCTGTCTTCTTTAAATACGTGTTGACCTCAAAGAGATTAATCTGACATTCTGAATGGGACTACAACAAACACTCACAAAGGAAATGGTCTTCAGAGGTTGGGGATCACGTCACACGGTCAACAAGTGTGAATTAACCCTGAAAAAGGCTGAGGACAATCAAATACAATCAACACAGCAAATTTAATTTACACTCCTAATAGTGTTTACATGCACGTTTAAAATGATCAGTCTGGGAGGATCTAATTTCTTTGTTGGATAATAACTAAACCCTTCTGGTGTTATGAAACGTTTCAAATTTAATAGGGCCAATGATTGTGTGGAAAATGGTAAAATGGCTTTTTGCCACAACACCCATGACAGGCGTCCTCTGCTCTGCACCGTAGGCAACACAGGTGGATGTGATGGACGGACGGACGGAGATTTCCCTGTTAAGAGGCTCCAGAGGCTGACCACCGTCTGGCCGGCCCCCACTTTGAGCTTCACTGAACAGGTGCCACGCTCCTGCAAAGGTGGGGGTGGGGTGGCGGCGGTGTAAGAGAGAGAGAGAGAAAGAGAGAGAGGGAGAGGGAGAGAGAGAGAGGGATGAAGGCTCGGGCACTTTCACAGCTTGTTAAGTATGACTGAAGGAAACAGATGTCCGTCTGCTCAGCGCCTGCCACGAGATTCCTAAGGGCTTCTGAGCCTCACACACACACACAGACACACACACACACACACACACACACACACACACACACACACACGTCTGATTGGCCCTGTGGCCTCAATCTGGCCTGGACCTGAAAAAACACTCACACACTCACTCCACCACAACATGCCTCAGTGTAGGTGAATAAGAGAGGGAGAGAGGGAGTGAGCAGGACAGAGAGAGAGAGAGAGTTAGCAAGTGAGAGAAAGAGAGAGAGAGAGTGTATGTGTGATGGAAAAAGGATAAGAGTAGGCTATAGGCCTGCAGTGCAAACAGCAACAAAAACAGCAGCAGGCAGGCAGGCGAGGGGAGGGAGGGAGGGAAGAGATTGTTCATTTCCGTGTGTAACTCTCGTGTACGGAGAACTGGGAGTCGGGGGGAGATCGGTGGGAAATGTACCACGCACGCAGATCATCTGCCTGTGCACGTGAGTGGAGGCAGAGATACACACACACACATGCGCACACACACACACACACACATACACACACACACACATGCACACAGATGTGGAGTGCAGGCTGGATTAGAGGAATGCATGCGCGGAGGAGCTGAATCGCAGCACACACACACGCACACACACACACACACACACACACACACACACACACACACTGCACTCAGCACTGCATCCACAGCACACTACAGTAAGATGCAGTGATGTCAGTTTTCCTCGCCGGATTATCCAACACAACACCATGCAGCCCCCCCCCAGGAAATGACCCCCTTTCTGTCACACCCCATTGAGATAGAATGGCACATTTCATTTCAGATGGTGCCTGGTTCTAGGGCATCTGCACAGCACAGTTCGCCATCCTCTGGGTGCCTCCACACTGAGGTCATTTTTCAGTGTATTATTTGTGCATCACACATGCGATGGTAAAACAGAGAGATGAAGGCAGATAAAGTCTGCGTGCGCTTCAACATTAATCTCACGAGTTAATATGGCCGACTACTGCTGCTGTGAAGGTTTTTTTTCCCCTCTCTCTCTCTTATGCAACAGTGAGCGTGCGTGATATCATGATAATACTCCATCATGAGAAGCAGCGATATCCTTTGTTGGAGGAGTCCTTGGTGGCAGTACATGGCTTTTCAAAGCGATCACGATCTCCTCCTGCAAACAGTTGTGCTCGGTGGCTGTTTTTCCCGTAAACTCGACAAGAGTCTCTTGAGAAGTGGGAAGAGGGGGACTGCATATTACATCTATTAAATGTAGCCATTTCTTAGAAGAAATCACTTGAAATGGTGTATATGTGTGTGTCATCTCCTGGACTGGAGTAGTTGTAGCCAAAAAGAAGCTACTATTTGGTGTGGCATTTTCGGTTGTGGTCACATAGACCCATACGGGGGCAATACAGCAGTTAAAAATGTCTGACGCTCAGAGCAGTGTCTTCACCATTCAGGCAATGCTCTGCAGCCTTCTATCAGATGCAAGAGGAAATTCACTGAAAGCTGAACCACAAGGGATGTTAGGCGCCACCTAGTGGTCATCTTTTTTTTCTGTGACATCCATTTTATGAATTGAGAGTGTCGTGATATTTTTTCGTGAATGAATTAGGTTGGGTAAAAGGGCACTCATTTTGTGTACAATCATTTGATTTATTTTTGAGTCTTGAACTTGTCAGAATTAACAAAATTAACAAACACAAGTGTTGGCTTGAATCATAAAAACCTTGAAAACTAGTTTAACAATCTAAAAGGTTTTAAAACACCCCCTGTTTCAAGGTATGACGAAAATGTGACTCAGACATTATTCTCAATTAACGTCATTAACACATTCATATTACTTCTCAAGCAAATATTTAGTTTCAAGAGTCACAGTGGGTTGCAACTGCAAAACATACTTAGAGACACAACCTCCAATGTCAATAAATAGACTCATTCATTGACCAAAGGTTACTGGGCCACATAGATATCTGAAATAGCTGATATTAATGACACACGTCTGATGATATATTTTCTAATACTACAGATATCAGTGGGAATGCATAGAGCCTGAATATATCATAAAGGCTTAGACATTCTTAAAATAGTATGTGTTGCTATGTGAAACATCACACATTATACCACATATATTTTCCCTTGAACCTAAAATGAATACATATCAAAAAAGTAACTGTAACCTCATACCACGAACACAGATGGAAAATGTCATGATTGTCTCTGCACAACACTACAACCACCCACCTAACACACACACACGTATGCATGGACTCACACACAAACACAGAAAGAAAGAGGGGGGGGGGGACCAGAGAGAGAGAGAGAGACAGAGAGAGAAAGAGAGAGAGAGCAAGACAGACAGAGAGAAAGAGAGCTAGAGAGAGAGAGAGAGAGAGAGAGACAGAAAGAGAGAAAGAGACACACTGAGAGGGTAAGATTATCTAAGTGGCCTATATTCTGGAGTGTGGGGGCAGTAATGACTGGGCCAGGTGGACAGTAGTGTATATCCTCGCAGACAGGAGCTGAGGTGTGCAGGCA
This sequence comes from Setipinna tenuifilis, assembly GCA_030347295.1. Taxonomy (NCBI): domain Eukaryota; kingdom Metazoa; phylum Chordata; class Actinopteri; order Clupeiformes; family Engraulidae; genus Setipinna; species Setipinna tenuifilis. Next base: position 27,962,361 of record CM059270.1, on the reverse strand, counting down.
TTACTGAGCGCAGTGACATGGGAGCAATGAGAGATCCTGGATGCGTAGGAGGGAGAGAGGGAGGGAGAGAGAGATAATAGGCTGCCTCTTCACTGCATACAGCGCTGAATTATGGTTGGCCCTCAGTATACTTTCCCAGAGCATACACTCATTATTATATTATATTATTACATTTAAATATATGTAATAACACATACATTTAAAAATAGCTATTATATTTTGTTTTATTGGCCCAATCAAGGGTTTTTTTCCTGTGTTTTGTTTGTTTCTCTTTCTGTCTGTCTGTCTTGGTTAGATTATGCAAAAATTAACTGGACAGGAGGGATGGGGTAACACTTTATTTTATGGTTCCTTTTTTAGTGTACCTACATGTAACAACATGTAATATCATGTACTTATATACTGTACATACCTAACACCAGAGTTTAAATTGGGCTGGAGCCCTCCGGAACTCAGCTTCGCCTCCTCACCTCAGCAATACAGCCAGCCAGAGCTGAGCTCCCTCTGCTACAGTATTTATAGTAATACAAATAGTGAGATATTGACCAGTGTGAGTAAAGAAGGGCTCCCCCCTTACAAAACCCAATTAAACCACTACCTAACACTAATCCTAACCATATGGTACGGTGTAAGTACATAATGTTACACATTGTTACACTTTGTTACCCTGGACCTAATTGATGTAACAGGCACAGTAATATAAAGTGCAATCGGGGATGGGCTAGTCTTCTGGAAACATAAATGATCTCTACCAACATAGCATTGTGTTTGACATGATTAGATAAAATGTTATATAAAAATATAATGAAAATGTTATAACCCAAAACAGAGGAAAAATATCACTAACACTAGTAGCTAGTAAATGCTGCACCTGAACCGGACGCTGTGAAATTACCCTTCAGACGGCACACCTGAAGATGCTCCCCCAGCAAGGGATGCAGCCCATCCCCTCAGGAGCATCGCTTTCAAAATCACTTACAATCATTTGGATTGGTGTCAGCTGTCAGACACTCTCACACACACACACACACACACACAGAGGACAGGGACATGTCTCGTCTCCAACCCCTGGGTACTGGGGACAGGAACTGGTTGATTCCTATTTTAAAGAGAGGACCAGCTGCTCATCTTTTTCCGCCATGACTCAGAACAGAGTGGGAAGTCCTCATTGTTGACTAATCTTAGCAATAAAATATCAGATCCTGTGTGTTAAGGGCAGTACAACATATATAAAATACATATATATCAACTATGTATACACAGTAAAGGTGACAAAAATGAGCTGTGAACGGTTAACAAAATAGTATTATTTCAAATGTCAAAAGCAGCATTGAGCCCTCAATCCTACAATCCTGTAGCTCAACTGTTGTGCATGTTTCGACCACAAGTGGGCGCACTCTGACCACTATTGGTAGGCATATCATAGAAATCATAACACCTTCCTTCATGATTGACTCACAGTAACTGTAGTTGGTATTTTAAGCATATATTATTTGGACTCATATTTATAGTGAGGGTATATTTCTTTTACTATATTCATTATTCAAACACGACATACTGACAATGTATGTTACAGATAATTTAATCTGTAACACCCCTGGACCAAGACAAATGTCTTGTTGGTTGTACAGACTTGGTAATAAACATGCATCCGATTCAAAATTTTTACAGCAAAAGGAATTGGGACATGTTGTAATTTTTTTCCAACACTTTTTATTGCATTTTGTGTTCACAACATTCAACAAGAATTACATGGTTCCATTTTGTTCAAATAATCTTTCTTAAATAAGTTTCCCCTTTTTCTCTTTTTGTCTGCAACATAGATATTTCCAGAATCCAGCCCAAACCCCCTTATATCTTCACCAGTTATAACCAGGCAAGAAAATACACAATTAAAATGTACAATTAGACTTCCTCCAAGCAGACAACATATACACCTGGAAATCTTCAATATATCCCTTAATGTGGTCTGGATTCCTCCTCTGCAGTACATGTCAATGGTAAATGCCATAGCTAAATAAGCTCGACACCTGATGGTTTTCCCTTAAAGTAATATGGTGCTGGGACCTTTACAACAGCATTCCAATGTTCCCTCCTTTATAGAAGTGATGAGATGAACCACACAAACACATCAAAACCCTACGAGGCAACTACAGTCATTACATACACGCATACACACACACACGCATACACACACACACACGACAACAACCACAAAACACAAGTCCAGGATGTACACTCGTTAAATAAACGTCTAACTCAGGTACAGCAATATATTCATCTCTTCATATTTACATTATTTCAAAACTCATTGCATGTCATGTTGAAAGCACTGTTCACTGTACAGTAAGTTTAGTAAAGCATACCACCAAAAAGCAAACCCATCTGCACATACGCTGGCAAAAGCATGATGTTCGTCTGTGAATCTCTGTAGCCAGATTCAGTCTAAAATTTGAGACTGCAGCTCGGCCTGAATCGTCTGACGCGGATATAAATGGTATTGAAATGCACTGCCCTGGCTGAGCAATGCCTTCTCTGTCTGGTAATACTGATAACTGCTTTTTGGGTAATTAAAAGCCAGAGAAGGACATAACTGTGCTCCTACAAAGGCTTTGCTGCAAAATGGCCTTTGCGATCTTGCTTGCACCACGATCTTCACTGACACGGCCCACAGCTGGATTTTAGGGGAATTCAGGTACATGGGTAAGTGAACTCAGTGTAAGTACTACCACACACCATCTAATAGTGGTGCCCCATGGCTTTGGTCTACTAACAAAACAAAGCCACAGTGCTCCTCTATTATAAGGTTTATTCATCAGTCAGAACTAACTCACCTAGCTGGGACCCTCAGCACAGACTCAAGAGACCTAATGCACTGCATCTACTCATGCTTTTACCAGACTTGCATGGAGATGCAGTGGTTTAATATGGGGTTTCAAACACTACAGCACCCTGGAAAACAAACAAACGTATCCATGCTGGAGATGACTGTATAGGACCCACAGAGTGACCCAAATGTCTCTCTCTCACACACACACAATTCATTTGCAGATGTGTGGTACAAAAGGCTGATTTGAAGACGAAAAAAAAAGAAATGACATTGTCCCTTCTTGTGTATTTCACATGGCTGCTAATAATGTTTGACATGTGATTGTTTTCCAATTCGTATCTCTTCCCTTCTTGCCAACAGATTAAGTGCAAAAGAAGGATGTGTTATCCGCCCTGCCATTCAGTTAATATTACTGAGTCACTGTTGTTATGAATGTGTAGCATTTACACAAGGAGGCTATAAAAGACAGTTGCAAATCCAGTACGTGTCTCGCCTTTCATTTCCCTGGTAATGCCAAAAACAAACAAACAAACAAACAAAACAGACACACAATGCTACAGTGAAATATTACAAAGCAAAATTAACTTCCTTTTTTCTCTGTTGTATACCTCTCAGAAGCTAAAGATTCGGGCCTCAACTGCGCAGATGTAAACAAGCCCCTTCTATCAATTTAATACTCCAGTAAAAGTAAATAAATTAACAAGCAAAGCAAAGCAATGTCATACAATGTGCCTCAACATCACATGGTGGGGATTAGTGGAATGGCTCAATCAAATAGATTAAGCAGCCACAGAAAAACAAACAAACAAAAAGAATGTAGAATGTTGAAGCTTAATGGAATGTGGAGGATGAAGGATGAGTGTGGAGGGGTCTTATGCAGATTGGGGGAGGAGACGGAGTTGAGTTTAGAAGGCAAAAACACACACACACAAACACACACACAAACACACACACAGACGGAAACGTCAGAAAATGACGAGCAGGGTGGGTTGGAGTGTGTGTGGGAAGAAGGTTGGCATTAAAGCAGGGTAGGGAGTAGGGTGGGGTGTGTTTGGGAAAAGGAGTGGTATTAAAGCGGGGTAGGGAGTAGGGTGGGGTGGTGGTGGTGGGGTAATAGGGAGGGGTGGTGGTGGTATTAGGAAGGTCCTGCCTTGCCACCTGGTGGGTGGGTGGGTGTACTGCTGGGTGTCAGTACTACTACTACTCAGTTTGGGGCACGGAGATGGCGGGCCCCTTGGGGTCGTCGAAGCGGTCCATGGTCCGCAGCTGCATGATCATGTGCAGGCCGTAGGTCAGGATCAGCACCATCAGCAGGGAGGTCAGCAGCCCCATCCAGATGCCCGGCGTGAAGAAGCCCGCACAGTCGCTTGCGTAAGAGAACATCTTGGAACGCGTCACGTTGAAGCCCTGGATCTGTGATGGACAGAACGAGAGAGACAGAGAGAGAGAGAGAGACAGAGACAAAGAGAGAGAGAGACAGACAGACAGAGAGAGAGAGAGAGAGAGAGAGAGAAAAAGAAAGAGACAGAGAGAGGTTAATGACCTTGACAACATTGAGGTCTCAGGATATGATTCCAAATTTCCGATATTTCAGAATTTTCTTTTTTTTTTTTAATGCATACACTTTTACATTTTAAAAAAATTTTTAGTCTATTTTCTTTAACATTACTTTCAAATTAATTACACTTTTACCTCTACTAAGTTTTATCTGTTCTACTTGTATTTATGCATGTGAAGCACACTGAATTGCCTGTATGTGCTATGTATGTCTAATATTACTCATGGCAAATCATGTTAATAATAAATGATGCTGAATTTTTATTAATTACGGATTATAAATCATTTCCTTTTCCTTTACTACACTGCTCTGAGGAGACTCTGCTGCAAGCCCAGGCCTTAATGCCTTGTGAATTACCCCTCCATAATGTGTGTGTGTGTGTGTGTGTGTGTGTGTGTGTGCGCGTGTGTGCGTGTGGGGGGGGGATGTACTACCTTTTACTTTAATTACATTAATATGTTGGTACCCCCCAACCCTGACACTTTTGTCTCTTTGGGGGGCTACTGATCTGGTCTTGATCTCCCTGTACTCCCTGTAATTCAAACTATGCTTGGGAGTCTCAGTGTGTTGTGGCACGGAAGAGCCCGCATTAACGGGTCATTGCGTGATGATGTCACTGCGCCATTTCTTTACTGCGTTCAACTGCTCCGATGCCATTGGACTGCAAGAAATGTTGTCTTGTTGTGACCTTGCCAAACTGTAAAGCACTTTAGGCTACATCTTGTATGTATGAACTGTGCTATACAAGTAAAGGTTATTACTATTACTATTATTATTACTATTATTATACCTGGAAGTCGTCGAAGGAGAGCCTCCACTGGTTGGCGGCGTCCTTGGCGGTGCGGGGCACCATCTGGGCGTAGCGGAAGCTGGTGACGGACTCGCAGCGGTACGAGTACTCGGCGGGGGCGTAGATGGCGCGGCTGGCGTTGAAGGTGGCCTTCTTGCCCTCATACTCCAGCACCACCTCGTCCAGGGTGAACCAGCGGCGGGCGGACACGGAGTACAGGCGCTGGCTCATGAGGAAGCTGGACGGCAGCATCAGGAGGAATGCAACAATCAGGCATGCTATTCAACTTATTGGCTCGGGTTAGTATTTCAGCTTAAGTTGAGGCGAGGCAAGGCAAGGCAAGGCAAGGCAAGGCAAGGTTATTTGTATAGGCCATTTCATACACAGATGCAGTTCAATGTGCAAAAATAAAACAAAGAACAATATTTAAGGCATAAAAGATAAAATGCGCTGGCTCATGACGAAGCTGGACGGCAGCAGCAGGAGGAATGCAAACAGTCAGGCATTCTGTTTAACTTTTTTGAATTACAGTAGTTAGTATTTCAGCTTAAGCTGAGGGCCATCAAGGCAAGGCAAGGTTATTTGTATAGCGCATTTTATACACAGAGGCAGTTCAATGTGCTTAACAAAAATCAATATGAGCAAAGAGCAATATGTAGAATCATAAAAAATGTAAATGTAAATGCTTAAAGAATAAAAGTAAAATAAATATAAGGTGAATAAAAGACATTTAATTTAAAAATAAAGAAAACATAGCATAGTAATTAAAGGTAAACCATTAGTAGAAAGCATCTGAGAACAGTTTGGTCTTAAGTCTAGATTTGAAAATGTCATCAGGGGGTGTTTTAGACTGTGAAGATTAATGCGCATTTTCAAGTGTTTCCAAGTGAACATCTACTTCAAATGACTAAAATAAGGATTAAGTTCAAGGTGGATGGAAAGCCAGTTACTGACAACTCATCAGCATGGGTGCATGGGTGGGACAAGTGACTCAGGTGACCAAGTGACTCAGACAGACAGACAGCTTTTTTCCCAGTTTCTACTCACATGACTTTGAATGATTTGAATCCAAGAACATTCTCATAGTTCAGGGCCAGTCTGAAAACAAACGTAATGTAATAATAATAATAATATTATACATATGCAATTACATACACCAATGATCATTTCATTTAGGTTCATTATCATTTGCAAATCATGTACTGATATTAGAATGCCAATGTCCAATTCATGCTCGTGTCAGAGCACACACACAGCTTATAACCTTATTATTTTACCTCCTTTATTGTTCGCCCCATGTTCCTCATTATGTAAAACACTTCGGGTCAACTCCTATTGCTTGTTGTTTTAAATGTGCCTCTACTAATAAAATGACACAATAATAAATAATAAAACAGGAAGAGGGGAGTGCTGCGTTGGGTCAGTTATTTGAAATAAACCAATAGAGACTTAAAAATTGCATTTGTCTGTGTCCCAAAATGTAGAAGGCCTATTCAGTAGGCTACTTGTTTAAAAATTCTAAAAAGTCTAAAAATTCGAGGCACACTGATTTTAGTGAGAAAAAGACTTTCTGCTTCAGCTGATGTGATCTGATCTCCCTCCCTCACCTGGAGTGGCTGTCGTTGCAGGCGGGCTTGTTGCCTTTCAACAGTTTAGTTGTTTTGTTTTCCCATATTTTAACTTCTTCCTTTTGTAATTGTTCGCCCCATGTTCCTCATTATGCAAAGCATTTGGATCAACTCCAGTTTGTCATTTTTAAATTTAGAATGCCACTGTCTAATTCATGCTGTACACGCTCATGTGAGAGCCTACAAACAGCTTACAACCTTATTATTTTAGCTTGTTCTGTGTTGTATTTTAACTATTTCATTTCATTGTTTTTTCCTCCGTATTTTCCTTTGGTAGTTGTTTGCCCCATACCCGTTATGTAAAACACGTCGGGTCAACTCCTGTTGCTTGTTGTTTTAAATGTGCCTCTACAAATAAAAGGACTTTCTACTTCAGCTGATCTGGATCTGATCTCCCTCCTCACCTGGAGTGGCTCTCGTTATTTTAGCTCGTTTTCTGTTGTCTTTTAACCTTTAAGTTGTTTTGTTTTCCTATATTTTAACTTCTGCCTTTTGTCACTGTTCACCACATTATGTAAACCTCTTGGGTCAACTCCTGTTGTTTGTTATTTTAAATGTCTCTCTACAAATAAAATGACTTCCTGCTGCAGCTGATCTGATGTGATCTCGTTCCTCACCTGGAGTGGCTCTCGTTAATAAACCAAGTGCTCTTCGAAAAAAGGACAATAGAGACTTAAAAATTGCATTTGTCTGTCCCAAAATGTAGAAGGCCTATTCAGTAGGCTACTTGTAGAAAAAAACAGTCTAAAAATTCTAATTATACATCAGCTGATCTGATCTCCCTCCTCACCTGGAGTGACTCTCGTTGCAGGCGGAGCCGTCGAGCTTGACGGAGGCGGACTCGCCGAAGGTCTGTGCGGACAGGTCGTGCCGCTCCCACTTGTTCTCCTTCATGATGCTGACCGTCAGGTTCTCGGCCCAGAGCAGGATGCAGGCCGAGCCCCGCTCAGAGTACTCCACGGGGGGGTAGGGCTCCTTGTCGCCTCCCTTGGAGCCGCGGGACTGCAGGAGGGAGCGCCCCCCTACGGACTGCATGGCCAACGGGGCATCCTCGATCACCTTAGAGAGAGGAGAGGGGAGGGGAGGAGAGGGAAAAGGAGAGGAGATGAGAAGAGAAGAGAGGGGAGGGGAGGAGAGGAGAGGAGAGGAGAGGGGATGGGAGGAGATGAGAAGAGAGGGGAAGAGAGGGGAGAGGAGGAGAGAGAGGAGAGGGAAGGGGAAGAGGAGAGGGGAGAGGATAAGAGAAGAGGAGAGGGGAGGAGAGGGAGGGGAGGGGAGGAGAGGAGAGATAAGAAACTAATCAAGACCTCTACACTAGAAAGGTCTTTTGATATACAGGGTATGCTGTCGAGCACAAAACACAAGGTGTCTCTTACTCAACACCAACAATCTTGCGATCTCTTCAGCAGACTGTTGGGTCGAGAAGGATGTTGGCCTTACGCCACATCTATCGATTTAAGGGGCCCCGATATTGCAACACTTTCCATCAGTGATCTAACTAGTAGAGATGTAAAACTTTACTGGTCTTGTGATTCAACTGAACTATAACTCAAAAAGGTGGTAGTTTGTGGATCCATGAAACTTGTTAAAATGAAAAGATGGAGCATTTGGGTTTTGACATTACCACCCCTGTTTGAATGAATAATAATTAATAATCTGCTATTTGCCTTTTCTACACTAATGCATAATTCTTACATTTTTCACTGTGATTTATCCTAAAAATACTTGTCACTGCTCTTATAAATTAAAATGTCCTAATAAATAACTGCATTTTCACTACACTGAGTGACATGGCACACTGATCCCAAAACATCTAGTGCCTACAGTTTGTGTTGGGATTAGTTTACAAATATCAACATTTTCTAGGGTGATGTGAATGCATCTTCATAAGTACTGTAAAGGTAGAGTACATAGCAGTGGGGACCTAGCGGGACACAGAAAGCCACTCACTCTAGATGGCTGCAGCGCTGTGTAAACTGCAGTGTAGGGAACAGCCTGGTTGTGCATGATGTTCAAGACCTGTCCAATCACCTCGTCTACACACCAGGAAAAAACAAAAACAGTTAACACAAGTCAACATTGGCAGCTATTTATCTAATTTAAGACAATGTATGACTATTCAATAAAGAGCAGTCTGCCATTCTGTCATCATACACTTTTACTTGTTTGTAAAGTACAACAATTTTAAGCAAACAATTTAGTAATTACAATAATAAAAGGTAAAGAAATGATAAGTAATAAGACTCATGCTCACCATTTCCACTAAGGACTTCTTTTGCAGACATCATATCAGCACTGCCACCAATGAAAGACAGACCAACAACAAAACAGTCTTGAATAGTGTTTCACAGCATTACACAGAGCTGAATCTTTCACAGGAAGCTCATCTTGTGCTGTGACCTACTGTATCTGGCATTTCCCACTACATACCTGACTAAACCTGTGGCTATAACAGCCCTCTGCACTGTCCAAACACCCCTCATGTAGTTAAAAGCGAGCGCTGTTTTAGCACGAGCAATAATAATAAACAATAATACAATAATAATTACAAAATAGCAGAAGTAGTTTGGAAATAAATTAGAACGCACAGCCATTGAAAGGGTCAGCCATTTATACCACTGAAAGGGTCTTTACGATTACGGTCATGCTGGCCCTGAGATCATCAGTGCAGGGTCTCCCAGGAAACAAAGATTCCGCTTCTAATAATAAAGGGCATGGGAAATCACCTAGTGGCGTAGGGAAGGCGGAACACCAGCAGGGCGGCAACAGAGGCGTTAAGCCGGAGCTGGGCCAGGGTCTCGGGGTCCATGTAGAGAGGGGACGTGTCCAGCTGTTCCTGCAGGATCGCAGTCACAGCCCCGGCCGCAGGGTGCGCCACCGCTGGGAGCAGGAGAGGGGAGGAGGACTGCAGCGCCACCTAGAGGTCCCAGAGTGAATAGGGTTTGAGGGGCTGTGGTCTTACTGTACAGCCACACAGACTTCTAACGTGGGTTCATAGTTTGAACTACGGGGGGCACTGGGGGATACGGTACCCTCCAAAGAGACAAATGTAGCAGGGTTTGGGGAGTACCAACATCTTATTGTAATTAATGTCAAAGATAGTGCCCCCCAATTATGGAGCTGTAATACAGACTCTGCATGGGTTGCATAAGAAATTCCACTTTCAGTGAACCCAAGACCACTTGTCAGGTATGTCTAGAAAATGTCTGGTTGATGATGTGCGTTTCATGCTTAACCCTAATGACAATTTGGTAATTTCAGCTAAAATAATAACAGTCATAATTATTTTGCAGCTCAGTTATAGGGTAAGAAAAAAACTCCTGGGTTATGACATACGAAGTTGAGGCTGAATGTACCTCAAGATTTGAGAAGGCGCTTTCCTGCTTGTTCCCAAAGACTCCTCCATACATGGTAAAGTCATCGACGCTCAACTGGAACAGAAAGCACAATAAGGAAGTTGTAGTGCGGTGACACACATGACTGACACACTTGTCACGAGATAGAGATATCGTATCTTTCCAAAATTGACACATTCCATAAATTGGCTTTAAAAACTAAGTAAATGCTACAAAAATGTTAAAGAAAAACACGACTCCATACAATACAACAAACCATGACCCCAACATGAAGCCCAACTTCTTCGTTATTACACTAAAGTTAAACCCAAAGATTTAACACCGTCTGTGTAATTTAGTAGACTTCATGTTGACAAGAAGGCAAAGCCAGTGCCAGAGGACAAAGAGTATGACCTAAGTGTATGCCACTGCCACCAGTGTGGCAAATGTTATACGTAGGTGTAAAATATCCAGGTTATGTTTAAATTAGTCCACTGGGCCAGACCCATGGAGTCCATCAAATATGGACGCTATCAAATGTGTTAAATGAATGATAAATTGGCGTCTGTCTGTGGATTACGAAGAAAAGGCAGTGTGGTGTTCATGCTTGTTGGTATAACAAACTAATACAAAAGCTACCTTGTCCTGCAAGAAAAGCAGGACGTTGTGTGGACTGTTGCTGAGCGCAGTCTGTAAGTAGGATTCCAACTGAGAGGTGGACACGATGTGTCCCGCTGCCGGTGGGGTTTGGGGCGGCAGAGGGGACCTGAAAGTAAAACAAAGGCCATTCGCTAGTTAGGTCGGGACAATTAGTAGTTTAAGTCAAACACTACCAGGAACAAACCAGCCTAAACGCGACATGAGTTTTCCGACGAGGTAGAAGCTAGCCTGAAAGCTGCTAACATGATTCCCGATGAGGCTGCTTGAAAGGTTAGCACGCTTCCGACATATTTCCTCTAATGTTGGTATCATCTCCGGATCTGGATCACCTCAGCAATCAAGCTAGCTATTATCTACAGCTTTGATATAACAACGGGTATAAGGACAAACAAATACAGATAAACCCCACCACCGTGGACTGTGATGAATGACAAAATGTCATCCCCGCAGGTGGCTAGCACAAGCTAAGCTTAGCATGTTGCAGCACTGGACAGCTACTGTCAGTTCAGCGAAATAATAGCATACACATCGACAGTGCTCAAAAGAAACATTTTGCTTACCCTGTGCTTGACCACATTATCAAAGGTACTTGTTCGTTGCATTTCCCCAACGATGCAACACAAAATAAAACCACAAAAATGACACTACAGCTGAGCATCTTTAGGTCCGCCATCTTCGGGATCCTCAACGAATGACGTTGTTGACGTTACTAAGAATGATCTCTCAAGGACCAAGTCACATGATCACGAGTCCACCGTGCTGGTTTACACCTTTACACCACTAGGTTTGCGACACCCACTGTTTTGTGTGCATCATGAATTTAAAGTAACAAAATGTATGTACTCTGATATATATGGTGTAAGCACACGAAAAGGGTACTCAACCCAACAAGTGGTGTTGGCTGCAGAGCTCTCCAAGACATAATACAGGGATTATGAAATCAATACTTTATTGTAAATTCATGTAATAATTAGACTTGAGGCAAATTTGATTCTCATATCCTGACAGGACGTACGCAGAATTAATTTGATGACATCTGTCAGGTTATATAACAAAAAACAAACAAACAAACAAAAAAAAAACAAACATGAAGAAGGGAGCAATTGAATAGGTCATGCAGAATCACAACTGAGACACAAATGGGATTAACGATTGCACAGTTCAACCATACAAAGCTGCCACATTACAAACAACTTAATGGAGAAAGGGCACAGAGGAGAGCCATGGCACCAACATAAATACTCCATACACACAACGTTATTTCAAACCTAAACAGCACAATTTTGAAAACCTTAACTGTCATCAAAGGAAATAGCTAAAACAATACCTTGTGACTCGAGTCTCTGTATGTGATGACTATGTTTCTGATAGAATATTATAATGCCAGATCATTCAAGACAGGAAACAACTGAATTAGCCCTAATTCTGCACACACTCAAGAACAGCAGAATGTACATTAACAGTTTCAAGTGAGTGATGCACAGCAGTATATTTAGTCTATTTTCAGTCTATCTATCTGGCATATTCGGTACTTTCAAAATTTGAACCTATACAACACATACTGTACAAATGATTCTCAGCCTCAAAATCTAAATATTGCAACTAGCTTTACCAACTTTGTACAAGTGCTTGATTTAAAAACTGGCAAAAAATTGGCATACACATCTTATGGAAACACCACTGTAAAATAGTGAGTCATAAAAAAAACTACTCATTTCATTCAACCAAGTTGTTCATCCACAAGTCCAATACTTGGTTGAGTCACTCAGTAACCCAAGGCTGCAATCAAAAACTGATTACCCATAAACTGAACATGATGCTTCTTCATTAGTCTACTCATGCTGATGACAGCCTCCAGCCTGAGTAATTTGGCACATGCACTTTCACAAGCACAGTTCTTCGCAGTTGTTTTGTCCAGCTAACATTAACTGTTTAAAGTGGGACAGGGTATTTAGGAAACAGTGTAAAAAAGGAATCCTGCTATCTGATGATTCATCAGATATATTTATGGTCCAACCACTGTTGTTTGTGTGTTAGTTTGTCTGTGTGTGAGTGTTCTGTGTGTGAGTGTGTGTGATGAGTTGATTTTTCAGGAGGCTGATCTGGTCACATGCGTCACTGTGCAGATTGTTTGTGTGTTACTTTGTCTCTGTGTATGTGTGAGTGTGTGTGTGTGAGATCTCTTGATTTTTCAGGAGGCTGATCTGGTCACATGTGTGCCGTGTGTCCGGTCCTCTCGACCGCTCTCTCCCTGAGGGTGTTTAATAGCCTTGACAGAGGACTCATGCTTGATTATGTATCCGCTGATGCAGGGCCTCGGCCTGGGTCTTTAAGCTCTGGAACTCCTCCTGGATGAAGTCAGTGAGGGCCTTCCTCATCTCCATCTGCGTCAAAGCAAATTAATTATATTTTTTTTACAGTCGCTAGCATGGACATAAGGTATGGTGGAAAAAAATATACAAGGATACAAGGATGTTTTATTGTTGCTTGCATAGACATACTGGGTAGAATAGGATGTGCGGTGAAATTAGTCCATTCGACTTAGTTGATGTTTTGATCCTACCTGGCTCTTGTTTTCCGCTTGTAGCGACTCCACAAGATGTTTCACAGTAAAAGGTTTCCCCACTAAAACTGTAATTGTCTACATAAACATAAAAACAAACACAAAATGTGAGGTGTGCAATGACTGATAATCTAAGGGAATTCAGAGGTGTAAAATCCCAGGTTCAGAAAGTAAAAACCCTTCCACATTTTCCTTCTTAACCCATTGACACCTAAAACGCCTGCAAAAAACGCCTATAAAAACCTATGCAATTCTATGATAAATGTCCTTATCTCCTGAAGGTTTTCTGAAAAAATACTAAGAATTGTCAACGTCTATTAAAACTTAAATATCTTAGCCTCTGAAGCACATAAAAACATGAAATAAATTGCATTTACAAGGTAAGACTCTCAGCTTGAATTAATACATGCTCTTTCAGTACTAACATACCAACACATTTTTAGAAAAAAAATCAAAATCAGATGGCTGAGGAAAAATATATTTAATATGATTACGTGTATGTCTGATTGATTGATAATATTGTGGACGAATCACACGACATTTTGTTGGTCACATGGTTTAAAAACAACAACAACACCCATCCCATGTGTATTTGAACCAATGATAGTGCATTACGATTTGAATGCGTCATAAAAATGACGACAAGTCAACAATGCTGCCCTACGCAGCAGCCGGCAAGAGATTCAAAGCTGCGCTACGCAGCAACCGGCAGGAGGTGCAATGTTGCGCTGCGCAGCATCCGGTATAAATGAGTTAAACAGGTGACTTCACTGAGTAGCTGATCTACCTGTCTTGAGTGCCCATTATGATCAGCTGATTCAGAGCTGGTTGGATCAAATTTGTGGCAGGGTTTTTACTTTCTGAACCCAGAATTTACACCTCTGGAAATTATATAATTTAACTCCTAGTGGTCCAGTATTCTCACCTTTCCAGTTCGGGGTATATATGGCCGGTTATTGGGAAGGACATCATTCATACCTGTAACAGGTGAGAAACAGGACTAGGTATGAAACATCAGTCTTCACATATCTCAAGATCATACTGAAATACTAACCAGATTTTAAGAATAAATAGTATGGAAGCAATAACAATCATCTAATGAAACTATGGTAAATTTGTGGTGGAGTCAAACATTTTTAACTTACCCAAATGCCACATAGGCACGATTATTGGGTCGAGGGTACATTCAGCGATCAACCTTCCCACACCTACAATGATGCATAAAAAAGTATAGAAAAAGATTAGAAAACTGTTGGTAAATTCTGTTGATGAAAAAGACCTTCCAGGCAAGCTTACCAAACTTACCCCATTTTAAACGTATCCATTCTTGGGTCATGTTGACTTTTCCTGCAATGAAGCAACCTCTTAATACAATACAATAATAGCAATACAATAATAATAATAATAATAATAATAATAATAATAATAAACTGCATTTGTATAGCACAATTTATACAAGATGTAGCTCCAAGTGCTTCAACAGTTTGGCAGCAATTACAAGAATACAATGATGGTTTATTATCACATACGTAGACATACTGGGTAGACTAGGACATGCAGTCAAATTTGTGATTGTTAGCCTAATTACTACACTGCAAGACACAGAGCAGTCTAATCCACATCCCTTACCCTCTGGGAAGATATGCACCCATTCCCCTCTGTTTAGCTTATCCAACAGGAAGTCCATGCCTCTTTGATAAACTCCATCACCTGTGACACATACAAAAGTCCATACTGTATTTCTTTTACTGTACGCTGTAGTTGCATAGCAAAACAAAATATAGTAACACAAATAGGAAATTGTCAAACAACTACATTAAAACAAATGATGACTTCATTAATTAATCATTGGCTTAATACAAATAATAATTGTGTGAAACGTTCTATCTGATGCTTAACTTTTAAAAGGAATTGTATACATCACTGCCAACAAATCACATTTTGTTAATGTAACAAATAGGAGTAAGTATAGAAACATGAATGCATATGATAATGTATGAATTTTAGTGAGGGAAGAGAGACACTAACTACATATGCAAAGACTAATAAATGGGCTACATAGCATCTGTATAGCATGTACACATTGCTACTGGGCCATTTAACTCCAAAAGGTTAGGAGATAAGGTTTAACTTGGCTTGAGTTAACTAGCCTGTGTTGCACAGTATACAACAAACCATACACCAGGGGCCTATTTCACAAAACCAAGATAAGGGATTAAGACGGGTTTACTTGGTCATCCTAGATGACTTTAGCCTTGAAGTCGTTTCACAGAAGAAATCGCATATAAGTTACCATGGGGAAAGAGAATATACCAATAGAAAAAGAGATAATGGGAAGAGGGGGCTGCTCACCGCGACACACAGGCACACACTTCCCTCTGCTGAAAAAGCGTGAGTGGAACTCCCGAGTGAAGCAGATATCAGAGGCTGCAGGGGTCCTACGCCCAGAAGAAATATGACACACAGAAGAAGTGGAGTCAGACATCTTTGCAAGCACTAAATCATTTTATTATTATTATTATTATTGTTGATATTATTATTATTGTTGTTGTTGTTAGTAATAATTATTATTGTTATTATTATTAAATAACAATAACAGAAACAACAACAAACTGTGTTTGTATGGCACAATTTATACAATATGCAGCTCAAAGTGCTTCAACAGTTTGGCAAGAAAACACAAAACAGCATTTTACTAGAGGGTAACACAACAGCAGAAGAATAAGAATAAATACCTTTGAGTATTGCACAGGTGGTTTCACTAACTGCCAACTTGTGCCTAGCTAAAGAGTTGTGCCGATTAGAATCAGACAGTACTATAAAAAGGTTGGAACAGTTGTCTGGTGTGGGCTTTGGGCTTCTTTCTGAAACGGGGGGGGGGGGGGGGGGGGGTATTCCAAAAAGGTGATTTAGTGACTAACCCAGCTAAGTTAACTCAGAGTGAGTCGTAAATCTCCTAATAGAAGAGTCTGAGTGGTTCTTCCTTTTATCAAAACAAATCCATAGTGTTCTTCTATTATTAGATTTACCACTTGCTCTGAGTTAACATACCCAGGTAAGTGACTAAACCAGCTTTCTGGAATATACCCCAGACCTCCCACCCCCCTGCTTTATGCTATGCTCCTCTGGTCATTAATGCTGTTCTTCACCACCCTACTACTACTTTACTACTACTACTTACACTATTTACTTATGGTCCCCTCTCACGCAAACTTACCATCTCATTTTCCTGAAGTTCCACAACTGTCGAAGTCGCAGCACCCCTGTGTAAAACATTCAAGAAGACTTCATCATATTAACAAATGGTCTCATGCAGCATAACTAAACTAAATGCTATGTTTTATGGTTGAGCTGTAAAGCACAGTGATATACCAGTGTGTGTTTGTGTGTATAAACGGTACTTTGTTGGCTAAACATGCTTGTTGTGTCTTAAATTTCCTCTTTAGAACCATGCAACTTTTCAAAGTTATTTACTGATTAAAGCATCACAGTGCATACACACAAAGTAAGAGTCTGATACAAAGATACAGAGTCTACAGTCTATCCTACCCCATATGTGTGGGTCATCCATGCAGGACTCGTGATTGGAGAGAGTGATGAGAGGCCTGTCCTTTGGGCGTTGATCAACCAGGTCCAGGAGGACATTCTGGTTGTGTACCGTCAGGTAGTTCATGTATCCTGCAATCAGGGGCAATGAGTCAAACACATGAAAAAGACAACTGCGAGCTGAATGCAGATTCTTTTTTTATTATTCCCTTGAGTATCAGCTTCTGTGTGTGTGTGTGTGTGTGTGTGTGTGTGTGTGTGTGTAAATGTGAGCATTATATTACATTACATGCCTGAGCCTGGCACGCTTATCCAGAGCAACCTACAGTGAATAGAGACAGTCCCCCTGGAGCAATATGGGGTTAGATGTTGGGGAGGAATTTCACCTACAAAACTCTGATCCCAAGACCAACTTCTTGACCAACTTTCTTCGACTCCTAAGTATGTGTAAATAAGAAATAAGAGCAAGACTCACTGGTCCATAGGAAGCTGTAGGATCCAACCATGCCCATTACCAAGGAGCTGGATATCCTCCATCCCAGGCGGGGGCATTGTGGGAATGGCCAACACACCTCCAAGGGCATTGCGAGTGCACAAGAGCCTTCATTCACACTACAACGGAGTTTGACAAGCGGAAAGGTATATTCAGCCACCTGTTCGGTTACTTTCAAACGGACCGCTCCCTTCTTGAATCGTCTGGTGTAGTTTCAGATTACCACGAGTAATAGGACTATGTGTAGCATACATCAGAACTGGCAAATAGGGGCTAAAAGGATAAGAGTCGTTTTAAAACCATGCATACCATGCACAACAGCGAAACATACCACAGTGTAATACCTTGGTAGAGCCAGAGCTGTCTACTAAGTCATTAAAAGATAATACTCAAGATACGCAATGACAGTAGTACTTAATTAAATATGAATTCCTTGCCATCGTCTTTGGAGTTTGTATTTCGTTAAAAGTACATTAAAGAAGTCGGGGCTGGGGTTAGCAGCTGTATGGTGCTGCAGCTACCGGTGTCAATATTCTTTCATATGGGTTAATGTCAACTTACACTGACACATTTTCAACATTTTCTGTACATTCTAGTGCGAACAATATTAGCTGATGTGCCATTGTAAATAACTACAGACAAAAGCCTGATGAAGATATTCTTTTGTTAACAGTTACCGTTACATGCTTCAGCAACTAGCCTACGAAGACCAGAAGTGCATGCGCACACCCAGATGGGAGAGCTAGCAAGCTTGTCATCTTACAAATCTTAACACTAAAGTCAAAGATTATGTTAATGGACCCAAACGTACGTCTGTCCAAATCATCGAGAGAAAATGTTTTAACCTAAAATATTAACTGTGATGAATTTATTTACAAAGACACTTAAAGTCAGTGCACAAGTAATAAGTAACACCCTCACCTTCTCTCCCGTCAGCTGATAGGTAGAAATCCTGACACCGGAAGCGATTTGATGGACTGACCTTGAAGTGAACTATGGGTGTTGTAGTTTCATAATTGTAAACACAGACCACGTCAGCGTGAAAAATCTAATGATTTTTCAATGACTATGCGTCTTCCCTAGTCCTTCAAACAATGTGTTGTAGTATCATTGCTAATTTTACAATATCACTGCAATACATAGATTTGGAAGTATACAAAGCAATTCACACGAGACTCATCTTACCACTGGCCAATGGGAACAAACCTCATGCCTTATTGACTGAGCGATGGAAGCAGGTGAAAGGTCGTTTAGAGCACTCACTTTGTCAGTGTACTCCCTCACCTATTCTAAAATAAAATACAGACAATAAATAATTCACAAAATATTTATTTTTTTAAAAATGAGCAAAAAAAAAAAAACATTATTGCAGTAACAGATTAAAAAATGTGATAACAACTGCAATACAAATTATAGAAATAAATTCCTCAATATCTCTCATTAAATACTGAACTATTGTCTTTATTGATTATATGACATAAAAATATACATTCAGTTTAAACTATTTGTGCGCTTTTGTTTTTATGAGGGGATTTTAAATGTACCTTTTCATTTCTGTGCATATGCAAGTTATAAATATAAAGTATTACATCTCAGATAATGAAATAAGAATATTGTATTTGTCGAACTGTACAATCAAAATGTAATTTAAGTTAAAAGTGCAACATGTACTTTCTGTTATAAATACTGTTGTTTTTTTTTCCAGTTCATCTGTGCGTTCCACAAAATCATTTCTTTAATTTCAATACTCTTTGTACACACTTGCCTATATTTTGGCCCAAAATATATACCTGCAAAAAACTGGTTGCAATAAAAAGAAAAAAAAAACAAGTTCCGCAGAACACCAAAGAAACACCAGTTTGGAGAAGTTAGCATTGTTGTAATCCTACAACCACTTTGCTTTTCATTAAGAAAAACAAGACTTAGCACCTACTTAGAACTTTGAAATAAAAAAAAAAAACGTTATGGACAGAGAGGATCAGACAGAAGAACGCAGACATATCCATGGTGTGCTGAGGTGCGGCACACTGGAATGAGGTCTCCGTAGGAGGTCACCAGGTAGGAGCCAGCCAGTCCAGGCACTTCAGGGCTACTTCAAAACCCAGGAAGCAAGCCTGGGAGTGGGAATGGGAAACACATTTAAGTCAGCTCTGTGTGTGTGTGTGTGTGTGTGTGTGTGTGTGTGTGTGTGTGTGTGTGTGTGATGTAGCCTACAATAGCATCGGAGATGCTGTATTTGTGAACAGAAATCTAAAGAAAAGTAAAGTTTTAGCAGCCGTACGGCATGGCGAGTTATAAATAGGCCTGTGTGTGTGTGTGTGTGTGTGTGTATGTGTGTGCATGTGTGTGCGTGCACATTTAACATTTTTACTATATAAAAGGTAAATGATACTTACCGCGTTTGCAGGGAAGGCCCTAAGGAAGACCGCATTAAAGCCTTTGTAAAGGCCACGGGGGCCTTCCTCTCGTAGTAATGCCCTGAGAACATCCATTACTCCCCTGTAACGCCCATCAGCAGCTGTGAAACACACAGAGGTACTTTGACTTCATCAACATCCATCCACTCACTCAACTTAACAACCCCCACTAGCCCAAATATAGGAGAAAACTTTAAACATGTTTTAACTTGTTAGATGATTATGTAGGAGATATTTGATGCAGAAATCAGTGGGGTTTTTTTGTTCAATTTTGATATCCCAAATCCAAATGCCATCCAAATCCAAAAAGAAAGAATGTGGTTTATTTTATAGGATTAAATGTGATTAAATGTGTGATGTTAAATGTTGTAATATTATGTTACATTATGTTGTAATGTTATGTTGTATGTTGCATGTTGCTCCACTGCACTCCATGCAGGGTCACATTATCCACCAGGGGGCAGTGTTGTGTTAGAGATGCTACCACATCCTCCTGCTTTATTTTTACTGTGTAAAACACCTCCTGACATTATCACGGGATCAGTTACTGCTGTGCACAGCTTGGAATTAGCTGATCAAAGGTTCTGGGCAAGCAGGTTTACAAGTGTACCCGTCTGGAAGTTGGACTTCAGTACATCTGGAGGGAGGGCAATCACCCAGTTCAAAATCCCTGCTGTTCCACCAGCAAGGAGGATTCTGGGAGTGCTGAGGTGGTGGACACTGAGGAAAGCCAAAGAATTATAAAAAATAAAAAAAAAAGATAAGATTATGATCATTAATAAAATGAGATTATGATCATAACAATAGTAATAAAAAAACAACAACTATACTAGCTCTCATTATTCAAGTGATAACGTTATCAGGATCCTGCTGTAAATAACACAGTGCATGTGTAACAGACGTCAAATGCGTTGTGTTGTAGTCATCACTTTGTTTTATTCTGCACAAATAGATGGTTTTCGGGTTAGCCTATGGCATAGAAAAACTCATAATCTTCAACATGGCGCTTCTGTGCCCCAAAACGAACTGGGAGGAACCCCAAAGCGGCGTTCCCATGATCCTTACAGTCTTAAAAGGGCAACGCCTTATTACACTATTATTAACCCACATTGGCAAGTGGAACTTAACTAAACCCGTTACACATGCGTCACCCTTGAACCACATCATAATAGCTTATTAATAAATTAATAAAAAGAACATGGCATAAACTAGACATAACATGTAATAATACAGCCAGTTAAAATGGTACTGATATATAAAAGGTACCGCCATTTACCTTTCACCCTCTGGTGTTAGCAGTCTCTTCACATACTCGTAGGTCATGAAATATAAACCATTAGAAGGCACATCTAAGGGGGTGACAAAAGACAAATATTTACGGCATTTGGGTAAAATAGATTAGTAATGTGCACACGTGACCTGAGACCAGCGTCATGGTGTTGTGCACCATGTGATTGTTTCCTGATCAGCTAGGTATACCTGACAAAAGTCAGACCTGTTATTTTGTGCCATTTGTAGCAGACAGCCAGAAATCTGTCAATTAGACATCTCTGACACACTAGCAAAAAAACACAAACATGTTAACTGTCCTCTGGGAGATCTACAACTATGTAAGCTTACATCCTCCTTTTTGTAAGTCTCTTTGGATAAAAGCATCTGCTAAGTGCAATGTAATGTAATGTAATGTAATGTAATGGTACCTCTGATAAGAGTCAGTATGGTTCCTTTGTAAACGCTGCGAATGCCTTGCTCTTTGTAGAGCTTGATCGCACAGTCCACCGGCCCTGCATACTTCAACTGCCCTGAGGTAGACTGAACCTAAACCACAAAAGACAAATAAAAGCCAAGATACAGGTAGCAATAAACACACAAACACAAACACACACACAAGTAGGGGCAGTAAAAAGAGATGTGTGCACACATAACACATTGGTCTCTGGGATGTAGCCCGGCTCACATTATTTTCAGTTGACTTGTTGACTGATGCACTACTGAGGCTATATTTATGCGACGTGTATTAGGTGTAACCATGTAAGAGTATCTCTTGCCTGAAGTAAACACTTTATTCTTTCTCCAGGTGCTACGATGACGGTGGTGAAGACTCCTCCTAGCATACCCGACATAAAGATCTGGGCATACCTGCGGACAAACACAGCACAGACACCAGGAGGTGGACAGGGGGAGATGGCATTGTGTTGGTGATGCAGAGGGGGGTGTGGGTAAAATGGGAGAGGATGATAGGCGGATATGGTGGGCCACGGACACACTGTTATTTTTAGACGTGCTGCTGCAGGAGTGCATAGACTCTGGCTGTTCCTCCAACTCTGTACTCCACACACTCACACACACACACACACACACACACACACACACACACACACACACACACACACACACACACACACACTCACACACACACACACTCACACACACACACACATACACACACACACACACACACACACACTCTGAGACAACAACTCAACTCTGTCCACCTGTTGTGCTGTACAGCACTGCTGACTTGGGAATAGCCTGGCCCCTACCCCTGCCCCTGAGCGCCCCCCCCCCCCTCACACACACACACACACACACACACACACACACACACACACACACACACACACTCTCTCTCCCATTCTGCCACTCACGTGTGAGGGATGTTGGGGTCGGACTGAAGCAGCTGCTTCCCCAGCCCGAAGCCAAAGAAGCTGATGGCCATCATGGGAGCAACCCCAGCCAGAGGGGCCC
The DNA here is from genome assembly GCA_030347295.1 of Setipinna tenuifilis. Taxonomy (NCBI): domain Eukaryota; kingdom Metazoa; phylum Chordata; class Actinopteri; order Clupeiformes; family Engraulidae; genus Setipinna; species Setipinna tenuifilis. The sequence goes on along the minus strand of CM059270.1, from coordinate 27,939,793 downwards.
CCATGCCCTTGTAGAGGCCCAGGACCCCCTGACGGAATAGACAGATAGATAGATAGATAGATAGATAGATAGATAGATAGATAGATAGATAGATAGATAGATAGATAGATAGATAGATAGATAGATAGATCAGACAGGCAGACAAGCAGACAGACAGACAGACAGACAGACAGACAGACAGACAGATAGACAGATAGATAGACAGATAGATAGATGGTTAGATAGATAGACAGACAGACAGATGTGAACCAAATCGCTGGGTTTATCTTCAAATTAACGATTTAAAAAGAGACAGAAAAAAAGACCATGGTTCATATCATCTCTCACCTCTTTGGACACTGTCTTTCTGAAACAGTCATACGTTCCTGTGTAAAGCACATATTGTGAGGGAGAGGCTTTGGGCTGTGTTTGAAGGCGAACCTGTTCAGAGAAGATTGCAATTATGTCAGGGAGCCTACTGAATATTATAGTCATTAAATTAAAAAAAAAAATCAACCCTTCAAGGATTCTCTTCATGTGTCAGTCACAATAACAGCATTCTTTGATATGGGTCTTTGATAGAGTTGTACTGCGACCTAAGCACACAGAAAACCGGTTTCAGTTGATAAGGGTGATGTTCTGGGATGGGGGTTTAAGCCTTGGGTTTTATCTATTGTCTGCAATTCTTCAGATAAACTTCAGAAACGTTTCTACACGCACCAACAAGCAAATTGGGCGGTATTTCCAGTTCCATTTTACACAGCAAAGCTACTTTCAGATGCAACCTACAATGGCATCGGAGATGCTGTATTTGTGAACAGAAATCTAAAGAAAAGTAAAAGTATTAGCAGCGGTATGGCATGCCGAGTTATAAATAGGCCTAGCCGGTGTTCCAATGTTAAAGCCACCTTGAACTTGTGACTGAACCACAAGGGTAGTTATTGGCTCCATTGTGTTCATTTCAACCTTTCTTATTAGTTTAAAAATCAGACAGACAAGTAAACCTACTTCTGGATATTCGGCAGTAAGCCCCACTGACTCAGCACATAAAGGGCTTGTGAATGAGGATGAGCTGTGCCCAGCACTAGCAGCTGTCACCGGACGCGGTTAGCCTACTGACCACTCGACACCTCGCTGCCCTCACCAGCAACCAGTCAATCTATTTATTTATTTCTAGTAAACCTGTAAAAAATACGTTGATTTTCTCATTTAGACCTAAGAGTTTTCAAAAAGATGGTTACAATCATCTTGAAAACACTTCTGTTGCTACATCTGTTAATTATTTCTGCACACTTGTAAAAGGAGTATAGCTCATACATATGACTGCTGTTGTGAGTCGGTGCTTTAAGGTTTGCGCAATTTAGTTATACATTAGCCATATAAAAAAACGGATCATAACGTTATCACACCTCAAGTGACTTGATTCACCAGGGATTAAAAACCAATCAGTCGGTAGGTGGATTTCTCTGAGGACACCTCAGGTGTCACCAACTGCTCGACCTGTAGCTTTACGCATGGTGCCACAGGTGTTGAAGGAGATGTGCGTTTTAGCAAAATAACTTATTTTCTACTCTGTACATGTGTAGCCTGAAAGCCCAGTAACATCAACGGGACAACTAATCAGCAAGTAAGCAGGTCTGACCAAATCAACGCGCCTCCTTACAACACGCCCCCTTACAACTCTTTTGCATTTGCCGGTCAAATAATAAGGCCTTCTGGTAACTTAATATCAGGATGCTATGATAATACCTTGATTGTATCAAGAGGGTGTCCAGCAAATAAAAGGCAAGCTCCACCAACTCCTCCTGCGACGAAGCTCTTCACCGGGGAGATCCGTCTCCCCGGCTCTGCTTCTCCCATCCTGCTCTTCCAAAGGGGAGGGGGTCCGAGACTCAAAACTAACGGCTGTATCGCTTTAGCCAAGAAAAAATAAGTTTTTCTGCCCGCCCTCTCAGACTTACGCCATGAACACTCCCAGTACAAGGCCGTCCACCTTGTAAATCTATTGCTTCCGGACTTTTGACTCTTCTTTGCCTAAGCTCATGAGTTGTAAGTTAATGCTTTACTTCCTGATAAACAGCACAGTAGCATCCTCTGTTGGTTATGGATATTCACTACATGTACATCAACGAAACAACAGACAAAAACATTGTGTCCCGGAATTGGTATGAACTGCTGAAAAAGTCTCGTAAAACTGAGTAAGATCACAAGAAGCATTCTTCAGACGTAGCATGCAATCATTAACCCCTTTGTTGCTGGTCTGAGTGTGTATGCGTTTGCAGATTCTGCAACAGAGTATACAAGGTGAAAAGTTACTTTATTTTCTTTGAGTGACACCTAAAGACAATTACAGTCCACACATTATATGATTTTTACCTTGCCTTGTGTTTTACGTTTTAATGAGGTCTACCAGCCTCTATTGTTTTTGTCTTCTCAGATTATTTGTTCTGCTCATGGTGGAAAAATATCAGTGAGTAGCTCCATACACAGTGGCTTTTATTCAATTCACAATTATCCATATCTGCAAAGATGTAACATGATTAACAAAGTGTGACTTTTGATGGCGCAGTAATTCCACCCATAACAAAGATATATTGAATATGAAATATTTTGTTCTGGCTCGCCAGAACAGTTGAACAGTTCGAGACTTAGTTATTCTTTAAATGATTATGAATATACGGAATTTAGTAAATATAAGACGTCAGGTTACAGACTTATTTCCGCTGTCCGTGGTCCTGAAGTTTTAACCTGCTCGAGCGCCATGTGTGGTACCCAGGTAACTGGAGGCAGCGTGTGCTGTCAGAGTTGCGTTTGATGAAACTCTTTGTAGAGGTAGATTAAAAGAATAGGTGAGTGAGTGAGGGGTGAAGCCCTGTAAAATGAATGCACTCTAAGAGTTATATTTGGTACCAGGTGAGCAGGGCCAAAGTTTCCTGATTACAGTTCGGAGAATAAGAGAGAGAGAGAGAGAGAGAGAGAGAGAGAGAGAGAGAGAGAGAGAGAGAGAGAGAGAGAGAGAGAGAGATTCATACAGTCGGACGAAAAAAAAGCTGGGAAGGCACTCTCCTCAAAAAATGTGCAATCGGTTTGCCACCTTGTCCGCAGAAACGTTGGCGTTACTTGCAGGCGGAGGAACACAGAATTTGCAACAAGGTCACTCTTTCCCTTCCTTCAACAAACGTGAGAAGTGCGTGACTAATTTTAAAGGCTACTGTGTATGTTTACAGTTGAAACTTTAAATGTGTTGCTATAATTATGCCGTTTACCATGCAGAGAGAATAACAGTAACATACTTAAAATTATCTCATATATTTATAATTTGTATGTAATGGGAAACTTAGAAATGAATAGGCCACCATTGAGGAAGTGGTGCCACAAACGACGCCCTATTTTCAGACGCGAAAGGATCTCTATTGAGAGTAGTTCCCTGCCCTGGGTCACATCCTCGTCGCTTTCGCCGGGTTCAGCGCATCCTATTTCATTCTAATACAGAGGTTGAGTACATCAGCCATATAAAGACCCCACTGTCTGCCATAAGCATTTTTGTCGTTACTTAGCCCTTCCGAAGAGCATTTTACTGACTCTAGGGGAGTCCGACGAGACCAGGACCAAAAGGACGCCATGGATGAGGAATATGATGTGATCGTTTTGGGCACTGGTCTTACGGTAAGGCACGGTTAACCACCGGGAACCAATAGACTAACTGACACTGAAAGGCTGATTCAAGAAACAGGTTTAACTGGCTACACCAGCACGTCATGAACGAGTCCAGTTTTTATTTGACACTGCATGGTTTTAAATGCCAGTTTTATCTGACCAGTTGTTGTGTATTCTTTGTTACATAACTGCAACAGTTTTTGTTATCAAGCAATATGTGTGTGTGAAAACAAATGCAGATATTTCCCAATTTGGCTACATTTTCACAGAGACAATAGGTTGATGACTTCATTGCTTTCAGTCACAGACGGTGGCATGCAGTTGCACCGTAACCACAGCTAACAATGATAACACGACGGTCTGCTAGGCCATATCACGTAAATAAGCCTTGGCAGCAGCCTATGCCAGTTTAACGCATGATAGCCCATGAAAAACGCAGGAGGTTAGCCGAAAGAAAATGTTTTTTAAGGACCCTTTTCTTCACACAATAAAGATGCTACGTGGAGCGGCCTGGTAACACGCCCAGTACTTTCTACGTGGTCTGTCGTACGAGTAACCCAAGGAGACAGGACCACCATTGATAGCGAGCTGTTGGCAAATCAAGCATGTTCCGATTATCTGGCATTAGTCAGTGTATAGCGTTATAACACTGCAGTGACTGGGGGGTAGTGTCATCTACATCAGTGACAACCGACTTCATGAAAGGCCACACATATTTTCAGGGCTGAAGTCAACTTTGTGGGATTAAAATGTTTGAATTGAATGCTCGTGTGATGCGCAATGAATGGGCCGACACTAATGTTGCCAAGTTTTTCCAGTGTCGGCGACAAAAGCAATCGAGCTGCATTAACCCGGCAGCGAAATTACATAATAGCGATATCTTCCAACGGTCCCAACTCCAGCAGACTAAACAGTCTCGGAAATATTAGAACATAAAATGATGGATAAACTGCGAGTCCTGATCTAGACATAAACCCAGCAATGTCTTGAAAATGAAGCGTAATGCGTTGTTAATACTCTGATTTTGTGCTTCCGCGAGGCTCCTAGATTATTTTCATTTGCATGGGTGGGGTTCTGGCTGACCGAATGTATCCCAGGATGCACTGCTCTTCCACACTCTGGATGCGATTGATCGCAGTTTTGGGTGCGGGGGGGAGGTCATATGTGCCTGTGTCATAAATTGCCAGTGTTAAATTAATCTCGATTGATTTCTGCTTTCTGATTTAGAGCAGTTATCACATGAAACAACGGCTTGTAAAATCACGCATTTGCAACGGTCAGGTGCTGTTCGCCCTTAGGTTCTGAAATAAAATCCCAGTTGTGTCTGTACCCTGACTGCCCTGTCGATGGTGTTCCTAGTCTAGGATTAACGCAGACGTCGCAATCATATTTAACTTCATATTTTCACTATAATTATACTGATGATAACATTTTATTAGAGGCTCACGCTAAGACTATCATGCCATTTTTGTGCCCAATCAGGAGTGCATCCTGTCCGGGATCATGTCTGTGAATGGCAAGAAGGTTCTTCACATGGACAGGAACCCTTATTATGGGGGAGAGAGTTCCTCCATCACCCCTTTAGAGGAGGTAAGAAACACCCCCCACCCCCGTGTCATGTATAGGAAGACCTTACTTTAATAAATATAGCCTACTTTATTTTGTAATTATGATGGCTGCTTAGTGGAAAACATTCTGTGCTGTTTTTTTGGTGATTGAATTGAATGATAGTTTATGCCATAACCACTCCCCAGGTTATCACTCAGCGTGAATATAAAGTTTGTTGTTAAGGAGTGACTTTGTGAAAAATAATCTATCTCTCTGTAGCTGTACAAACGCTTCGGCCTGAGTGACAGCCCTCCTGAGGCAATGGGCAGAGGCAGGGACTGGAACGTGGACCTCATTCCCAAGTTCCTCATGGCCAATGGTGAGGCATTTACATCCTGTGTGTGTGTGTGTGTGTGTGTGTGTGTGTGTGTGTGTGTGTGTGTGTGTGTGTGTGTGTGTGTGTGTGTGATTTACGTCATCTGACAGGTTGTCAGTTAGTCATTGGTTCTTTTTTTGAGTAACTATAAATGATACAACTGTGTGTGTTTTCTAAACCAACAAATCTTAAGATATTTAATCAAATTGCCGTAGCAGTATTTTCAGTAGTGTAGACGGCAACCATGTATGGTTGTCTGTGAGAAACAGTTTTACATGTGTAATCTGTATCAGCCTGTGGGTGTGTGTGTGTGAGAGAGAGAAACAGTTTTACATGTGTAATCTGTATCAGCCTCTGTGTGTGTATGTGTGTGTGTGTGTGTGTGTGTATGTGTGTGTGTGTGTGTGTGTGCACCTGTTCTCACATGTGTGCATATCTCTTCCCCCGTTAGGTCAGCTTGTGAAGATGCTGCTGTACACGGAGGTGACCCGCTACCTGGACTTTAAGGTGGTGGAGGGCAGCTTTGTCTACAAGGGGGGGAAGATCTACAAGGTCCCGTCCACCGAGACTGAGGCGCTGGCCTCCAGTGAGTGCCACTCTAAGGAAGCCTCATGTTTAACCGTATACAGTAGTAATAGCAGTTTTGTTGATGCCGCATTTTAGGACACCTAAACACACCTAAGAACAGCACATATAGAGTAATCAGGAGAGGCGGTGCACGAACAAATCGATTTTGACCTGTACATTTGATCTAAACAGATGTGTTTTAAGTGGAAATTTAAGCCAGTAGATTTTAACATATAGGCATTAGTTGGCAGAGAGTTTCAACATTGTGGTGCAGAGCAGATGAATGCCCTTCACAGGCCTTATATAGAAAATGCTAAAATTTAGATGAAAAGTGGTGTAGATTGTTTCATTGGCTTAGTATTTTCTTTGATGCAAAGATTGTACCATTTAGACAATTTAGGTGTTTAACAATAAACAAATCAGAATAGAAGAGTTCTTCAATCTCTATCTGTGACTGGGTTACTAGGGATCAGAGATATACTATGTTATTCCTGCGTATATTATGGATTTCTTTGTGCTGTTATTGACCGATTTCCTGTCAACCCCAGACCTCATGGGCATGTTCGAGAAGAGACGGTTCCGGAAGTTCCTCGTGTTCGTGGCTAACTTCGACGAAAACGACCCCAAGACCTTTGAGGGGGTCGACCCCAAGACGACGTCCATGAGAGACGTGTACAAGAAGTTTGACCTGGGCCAGGATGTCATCGACTTCACAGGCCATGCTCTGGCCCTCTACAGGACAGATGAGTAAGTGCAGGAACAAGGAGAGACCAGAGAAGCCAACCACACATTAGATACCTTCTCTTTAAATTGAACACGCCACTTTAGAGATTTTATATGCTTCTGTGGTTATACGCTTTTAATTGCAGCTAAAGACACTGTGTGCATCCAGATACCTTCTCCTTAAATTTAACATGTATTATACACCTATTCACGTACAGGGTGAGAAAAAAATGCAGAAAAGATAAAAATGCTATGTTTTGGACTACAGTCATATGTAATTGATTATCACAGTAAAGTATTTTTTAAAAAATGAACACGCCACTTCTTGTGGTCTTTTAACTGCATCTGCATCTGCATCTGCAACTGCATCTAAGGACTCTGTGTGCATCTGGTGTGTTTCTCCCACAGCTACATGGACCAGCCCTGCCTGGAGACCATCAATCGCATTAAACTGTACAGCGAGTCCCTGGCCCGCTACGGCAAGAGCCCCTACCTGTACCCCCTCTACGGCCTTGGAGAGCTGCCTCAGGGATTCGCCCGGTATGTGATGTGGTTTTACTGTACCTTTTATGCCAAAGCAGCAATAATAGTACTAAATAATAATAATCACTAAGTACTAAAATATAGAAATAATATTAATTATTTAGTAGTAACGGTAATAGTAGTGGGAGTGATAATAGTGTAGTAGTAATAACAATACTACTACTACTAATAATAATAACAATCATTATTGTTGTTGCTATTATTATTAGTAGTAATAGTAATAATAATAATAATTCTAACTGCATAGCACACTTTATGGTACCCAGGGATGTGTGAGACCCACACAGACAAAAAAAGTATTTATATGTCATTGAGTTTAAATTGTTAATTAATGTTTATCAGAGTTTGCATTATATTTTTTAAATGTAAACAAGGCTCTTCGACCACTGTTCAGTGTTTCTATATGATACTTTACTATTCATAATAACTCAATGTGTGTGTGTGATTTTTTTGCAGGCTAAGTGCAATTTACGGAGGAACGTACATGCTGAACAAGCCCGTGGATGAGATCGTGATGGAGAACGGCTGTGTGGTTGGAGTGAAGTCAGAGGGAGAGGTATATACACCACCAACTTCCACCACCATCAGTTTTGTGTTTTTGCTCTCTATTGATCAAGATGGGTGTCATTTTACCAATCAATCGCATTGATCTTGTGGGCAGATCGCACGCTGCAAGCAGCTGATCTGCGACCCCAGCTATGTGTCTGACCGCGTGAGGAAAGCGGGCCAGGTCATCAGGGTCATCTGCATCCTGAGTCACCCCATCAAGAACACCAACGATGCCAACTCCTGCCAGATCATCATCCCCCAGAACCAGGTCAACCGCAACTCTGGTGAGTCTGACCAGGGCTGGGGTCTCAGCATGCTGACATATCGCGCAGAGCTCCAGTGTGTCTGCTAATTGTTATATTATATTATATTATATTATATTATATTATATTATATTATATTATATTATATTATATTATATTATATTATATTATTACATTGCATTTGGCAGACACTTTTTTCCAAAGCGACTTACAAAAAGGAGGACATAAGCTGACAGAGGTGTAAAGGAACATAGAGTAACAAGCACCATCTTGAAGATGGTGCTTGTGGGATCAGTTTGTTTATTATTAATGAAAACAAGTAAAGACTGTATTCAGAGGCTTGCATTGCTCAAAAAAGAAGAGTTACATTGACATGGGTGAGAACTGTTATAGAGCTTAGTGAATATATTTCCAGCCTTACTTTATAAAACATGACAAAGTCTTATTTACTTTCTGCACAAAATGTCCCTTTTGTGGTGTCCTTTCAAAGACAAAGATTGCAGATTGTGGATTTAAAGTCATGGTGTGAAACTAAAGGAATCACATGTTTCTCTAACCCCTCTGGGTGCGTGTGTGTTTATCTGTGTGTGTGCGTGCATGCTTGTGTGTGTATCTGTGTGTGTGTGTGTGTGTGTGTATATATGTGTGTGTGTTTGTGCGTGTGTGTTTCTGTGTGTCTATGTATGTGTGTGTTTTTCTACCGTGTGCATGTTCTGGCCTGCAGACATCTACGTGTGTATGATCTCATACGCACACAACGTGGCGGCCCAGGGGAAGTACATCGCCATCGTCAGCACCACTGTGGAGACGGCCGAGCCCGAGGCTGAGATTGAGCCCGCCCTGGAGCTGCTGGAGCCCATAGACCAGAAGTCAGTGCTCTCCCTATACAATATACTTACTCAGTCATTATAAAGTCAGTGCTCCGCACCCACATCTCTCTCTCTTCTCATACAGTATACTTACCCATAGTGATGTAGACTCACATCTCTCTCCCTATGCAGTATACTTACTCATAGTCATTATAAAGTCAGTGCTTTATTCACACACATCTCTCTGTCCCTATACAGTATATTTACCCATAGACCAGAAGTCAGTGCTTTACTCACATCTCTCTCTATGCAATATACTTACCCATAGACCACAAGTCAGTGCTCTCTCCCTATGCAAATAGTCATTAGAAAGGCAGTGTTCTGCACTCGCATCTCGATTCCCTATTCAGTAACTTACTCATAGTCATTATAAAGGCAGTGTTGTAGACTTACATCTCTTTTCTCATACAGTATACTTACCCATAATCATTATAAAGGCAGTGCTCTGCACCCACATCTCCCTTCCCATAAAGTATACTTACTCATAGTCATTATAAAGGCATTGCTGTAGACTCACCCCTCTCTTCTCATACAGTATACTTACTCATAGTCATTATAATGGCAGTGTTGTAGACTTACATCTCTCTCCCTATACAGTATACTTACCCATAGACCAGAAGTCAGTGCTCTACAACCACATCTCTCTTCTCATACAGTATACTTACTCATAGTCATTATAAAGGCAGTGTTGTAGACTTACATCTCTTTTCTCATACAGTATACTTACCCATAATCATTATAAAGGCAGTGCTCTACATCCACATCTCTCTTCTCATACAGTATACTTACTCATAGTCATTATAACAGCATTGCTGTAGACGCATAGTCATTATAAAGGCATTGCTGTAGACTCACCTCTGTACAAAATGAAGTGAAGTATGAGGGGCTGGTTTACATATATTCTGTTAAGCTCATTTGAACTCTATGGTTCAAAATGCAGTGTCATGGAGACATCCTCTGCTCTTCTGCCATACCCCACAGCAGCGGTTTGTTGCATAAAGAACTGGTTTGTTACATAAAGCTATGGCTTGTTTTACAGAACAAACTCTGAATATCGGGATAGCCCACTCAGTTCAATTTCACTTTCTTCAATACCTTGACAAGCTGTGTAATAAGGCAATAATAAGTGAGAACATTATTTAGTTCCCGCATAGCTTTACCTATGTAAACTAATCCAGGGCATGCAATGAAGTCTGCCTGTTGCTGCATGTCTAAGGTATATAGTCGGGTGTGGGTTAAGCTTGTGTTTATTGTGTTGGTGTATGGGTGCAGGTTGTGTAAGTGTAAGTGTGTGTGTGTGTGTGTGTGTGTGTGAGAGAGAGAGAGTGTGTGTGTCTGCGGAGAGCCCCATGTTATGTAATTGAAGTGAAAAGTAGGCCAGAGAGCAGTCAAGTGACACCCAGCAGGAGCTCATTTGACATGCTGTGTCGTCCGATTGGCTCATTTGACATGCTGTGTCGTCCGATTGGTTCATTTGACATGCTGTGTCCTCTGATTGGTTGTGCAGGTTTGTGGCCATCAGCGATCTCTACGAACCCTCCGACGACGGCTCAGAGAGCCAGGTCAGTGCTCACAATGACCACGCACATGCATACACATGTGCACACACACACACACACACACGCACAAACACACACACACACACACACACACACACACACACACACACACACACACACACACTCTCTCCAGGGATGCACCAACCTGCACCAACCACTAGCCAAATGCTGGTGAAAAAGGAAAATGGCTGGTAGATTTAGGACACAAAATAATTTACTGTTGAGTGGCTGATGAATTTTACCATTTATTTGTCAGTGGATGGTAAAGGTCCACATTGTGCAAAGTTAATTTCCACCCCTGACAGACAGACAGACACAAACACACACACACACACACACAAACACACACACACACACACACACACACACACATTGTAGAGCTAATTAGGACATAATCACAGAGTTTTGCATACATCTAAAGAGCATTAAAAACCAGCCAGACCTTAAGGCAGGGATGGTGTTGCATGTTTTAAAGGCTTGCAGTATTTCAAAGGAAAATTGGGCATGGGAATACACACACATACACCCCCAAATGCACACATACATACAAACACATTCACTCACACATTCACTCACACACACACACACACACACACACACACACACACACACACACACACACACATACACACACACACACACACACACACACATTCTCCTCACAGTGGAGTAGGACCATGTTTTTAACTCCGAGCTGTGCATGCGTGGTTCTTTCCTGTGACAGATTTTTGCCTCCAGAGCATATGACGCCACCACCCACTTCGAGACCACCTGCAACGACATCAAAGACATCTACAAGCGCATGACGGGCACTGACTTTGACTTTGAGAACATGAAGCGCAAACAGAACGACGTGTTTGGGGAGGACGAGCAGTGAGCGGTGCCGGAGTGTGTGTGTGTGTGTGTGTGTGTGTGTCAGTATAGGATGGGGTGGGAGGAGGTCGGGGGAGTGGTGGGTTTGGGGCAGAGGGAGGCGCGTGAGGTCACAGAACAGTCGTACACCCCTAACCCCTTACGTGCCCACACCCCAGAACCCACATCTCACGCACACACACACACCTCTCACTCACTCGCTCGCTTACTCACACCCCTCTATCTCTGTATACACACTCACACACTCTCAGCCATAGACACGTGTGTGTAGCCTTCTTAGACCCACTCCCCCCTCCCCCACCAATGTTTTGGTTTCGGTCTTCTTATTTTCCTCCGACGCCACTTCACCCCACACCACACCTGCCCCACCGCACACCTGCCCCACCCCACACCTGCCCCCATTCTGCTGCCCCACCACCACATACACTCTATATGCTGTATCGATCGGTTCCTAATGCCGTGTTTGGTTCTGTGTGGTTCTTTAGACATTCCTTGCTTTGTCCGGGCTCTGCTGCCCGTGACGCTGTGTGTTATTTCTGTGTCGTGGCTCCAGGCTTTTTGGGTGGGGGGGAAATGGAGAGTGTCCCCCCCTTTTCACGTTTTTTTGTTTACCTTCGTGTTGTCTTTTTTTTTCTTCCAAGTTCAGCTGAGTGTTTGTATGAGGTCATGACAGTGACAGTAACTCAGAGGCCTGTGTCATGGTAGCTTTGCGTTGTTGCATTGTTATACTTACAACTTTTATTTTGTCTTACATACACACTGTACATATACACAAACAATAAACACATACCACACACACACACAAATCTCTGGTGACTGCACCTTCAAATCAGACCACATCTCATCGCAGTTCAGATACATGGGCCAGTCAGATAACTGTTGTAACAATCAAACTATGGAAAAGAAAAAAACCCTTAAAAGACTAACATACACAAACTAAACACATTGCCTTTGCTATCACACGCAGACCATTTGGAAAAAACAAAAAACAAAAGACAGGACAGATGGACATGACGGTCCAGTGGAAGCCAGGGACAGAGGATAACATCCCTACTGGCCACAGCTCATTGAGATTGCATACTCATCTCCTGCTTGAGATGCACTCATAGTTCTGTGTAGGCACCCAAGCAGGAAGCAGCGAGACTGCAGCGGCTAGAACATGACATGACACCAGTCTATGCACTCTGTGTGTTCCATCTGTTCCCCATTCGTCGTGCATTTAGAACCAGAGTTGTATAAAGTAGAAGTAGAAGTACTGTTTTGGATGTAATTACAACACTGGTAGTATGGTATTATGCAGTTGCAACTGCGTAGTACCGTACTACTTGTGTTGTAATTACATCCAAAAGAGTACTTCTACTTCTACTTTATACAACTCTGTTCAGAACCCACCCATTCCCTCCTGCCACAGTCCGTCACCCACCCAACACACTATGTAGAGAGAGAGACAGAGAGACAGAGAGAGGTTGCATTTGGACAACCGCAGCAGCACAACACAAGTAGTACACATGATTGTATGAGACTGTGAAGTTATCGGATTGGGACTGTAGATAGCCTGGGGCTTCTCTTTATGAGGCACTGATTTCGATTTGTTTTTATTATTATTATTATTACTTGTTTTTGAGAACTAGGCTGTGGTTTTTGTGCACAGGAGTGGTTGCCGAGCATCCCTTAGCAACAAGAGTGTGTGTGATTCTTTTTTTTTCTCACCACCACACATGTTGATGAAGAACGAAAGCCTAATAGTGGGAAGGAACAGCAGTATGTTGCCAAGGAAACTAAAAAGGGGAGAGAGGCAGAGGAACCAGAAAATGTGGCTGGGAGTGTTGAAAACCGACAGAGAGAAAGACAGAGGGAACCAGAAAGGGAGAGTGTGTGTAAAGGAAAATGGTTGCATTTCTGGTGCGATATGATGACAAGCATGTTGTATGAACTGTCGTAACCTGGCCTGTAACTTAGTTTAGAGATAGTTAAGATAGGCTGAGCAAAAACTGTACTTCAGTTAAACCCAGCGCGTGCAGATGGATGCGTTCCTATAATGTTTACTGACTTGTGTTTACTGAGATGACATTGCAAGTTTGAGTGTCTGGTGAGATGCCTCTTTTGGATGTGTGCTGTGATGATTGGCTAAGACCTTTTTATGACATCAGTGGATTGAGTGTGATGTCACACAAGCCACTTTTCCCATCATCCCTTTCACCTCATCTTCAACAATAACTTGCCCACCACGCCCAAAGTCTAGGCTGTGAAACTCCCCCCACCAAGACAAACAAACAAATAAATTAAAAAAACGTAATATGTAATGAACTACAGATGGTACCTGTGCAATATTGGAAGTTGCCTGTGGCATGGTTGTTTGGCCTGGTCCCATTGCCTGTTTACAAAGGGCAGTGCTTCCCGAAAATCTGAACCTTTCAAAAGGTTCCCAAAGATCTCACTAATAGTCATAATCTCACAGTGTTGTCGGCCGAGATGCCCCATGTTCCTGGTGCCAGACACCACTCTCACCACAGTAGGCCGGCTTAAGGTCTCACTCACACCAGACGCTCGGTGTGTGCAAGGCAGCGGTGTGCGTTAGGTGTTGATTTCCATGTGGGTATCCATGTCCACCCGCATCGCTCGCCCAACACACACAGTTTAGTGCCGTTGTATCTGCTATGTGTGTTATCTAATATTTCGGCGTGGTGGAGCATTATTTAGCATATTCTATCACACATGCTACACACAGCACGTTTAGTGCAAATAGACAGGTGGCTGATGGTAGGTTATGGGACAATAACACTGTAGGATTAACACTTGTAGGGTAAATCACTGACACAATCATGCCACAGCAGAAACAGAACGCAGTTGGCATCTACGCGCTGTGCTGGTAGTGTGCCCCTGGCCTAACACAAGAGCAGTTGGCATCCATGCTGTGTGCCGGTAGTGCTGTGTGCTGTGTGCTCCTGGCCTAACACGAGTGCAACCTGAGATGGGAAACAATTTGTCACTCATTTGCGCTACCCAAAACAACCCCCTGCAATACCACTACACCCCACAACCACCACAAACACAACCCACCCCCCTTCGCTCCGCCCCTCCTCTCTCTCGGGTTGGACTTGTGATGTCTGTTGTGTTTATTTCATTTCTGTGCTTCATTCATCAAGTGTTCTTGTTTTCGTTCTTTTGTTTTTTTGGTTTTTCTCCTCCTGTCGTCTGAGAGCCCCAGAGTCGACCACAGAGTCAGCTGAGGATTTGCATTTTATGTCTTAAAAACAGCAATGCTCTTATTTGAGTTTGTGCTACGTTGCTACTTGAATTATTATGATTTTATTTTGACTGAAGGGAGACGTGAGACCAATAGGTCAAAGCTAGTGCATCAAAATTAAGTCATTCCCTACCTATTAACCATTAGCATCGAATAGCATACATCTCCATGCCTAAAGGAACGATAACCATCAGTAGCATTTAGAGATTACTGCATTTTCAGAGAAGTCGTCTTTAGTTTTGAATGACTGTAATGGTTTACTAATAATGCCTAATGCACAGTAGAGTCTATGAGAAAGCCTTTGCTTCATGAAATTCCTCTCAGAAATGTTGCATAGAGTTTCCATAGAGTACACCCAAGGGGGTGTATAAAAAGGTGGGATAGTCTACAACCCCCCCCCCCCCGACTACCTCTAGTTACACTACCATTGACTCTCAGTGTCAGGCAGAATATTCATTTGCACTCCACTAAAATAAAATAAAATAAAACTAAACACTTCCCCAAAATACTGGGCATGAATATTTTGAAAGAGTTGAGTTGCAGAGGGACCACATCTAAGCATAGGTTAGTACATCTCATGGAAGTATCTATGTGATATCGGTGACTTGGTGAGACTGGAATTTATTTAAGGTTTTGATTAACACTTTGGACTGCGAGCATCCATCCTTACCTTCATATCGCTATTGTTTTACCCTATGCTTTTTATTTATTTAATTTAAAAATGAAAATGTTTTATATTTGAATTTGTTTGTGCCATGTCATTTGGTTGAGACGTAAAGTGTGGATACAACACAAACCTGTCCTTGAAACTCCCAGCCATTTTGGACTGATGACTAGTTGGCCTGTGGTTCTCATCTGAACACTAGTATGTGAACAGTACCTAATGTCCTGTACAACAAAGTAAATCAAACAGAAGTATGAAAATAAAAATATTAAAAATAAAAAGGCACATGACAGACTTATATGGTTGTTTTTTTATTATTATATATTCAAAATATTTGTGCGTGACTTTATTATGGTTGCTAACTGAAATGTTATATCTATTTGTAATTAGCTACACTAGCAGTTATTGCTGAAATCTGTTTCTTACATAGTTTAAACAAAGCTTTAGTTTTCAATAACAACTTATACTTTCGACCCTTGGAACAATGTCAGAACAAAGTCCAAACCTACAGTATGTGATAATGAAGTGTAGTGACTGTTATAAAGGTTCTATATGTTAGAAAATTACTGCACACAATCATAAAATGGTCCTCATATGTCACATGAAATTAAGAAAACATTTAAAATTGAAAAATACTGATTTCAATGACAACAGTAGTACAATTCCAATATACAGTCGGTGGAAACAACGCTGATCAGTATTTTGAATTTGACTGCAGTACCAGTTTTGGCCACACTCCCACCTTAAGTGCCTTTTAATGGCAGTCCATGAGAATTTGGGTCAGCATATATAGTTCTGTTTTTGGATCACAGGTCCATAGCCTATTTAAAACAATTGCAGGCACTTAGTGTAAGTCTGCAAGTGTGTTATACATTCTTTAACTTTTAACGTCCAGCATCTTTAATGTGTCCTCTATCCTACCCATCTTCTTTGGAACACATACAATTGACATCATGTGACCTGCATGACCAATGATGTACCTCATTTCAAAAAAAAAAGAAAAAAAATGGGGGGAAAGGAAGAAGCTGTGTCGTCAAAGTGACCCAGCCCTTCCACGCCAGTATGCTCAGTGCATGAAGGTAAATTGGCATCATGTCACTTACATGACCAACGATGTACCTCATTTAAAAAAAACAACAAACACTGTGAAAAGGAAAAAGTGTTGTTAGAGTAACTCAGCCCTTCCACGGTGGCATGCTCAGTGCATGAAGGTAGGAGGCAGCGGGCAGTCGCTGTGCTGTATGTAAGTCTCATACGGCTCGGCGAGGATCTTCCCCACGTCTGACTTCTGCAGCTCCCAGCAGAGGCCTGCGTGAGGCTTCTGCACCGTGTCCTTCAGCATCTTCCTCTTGAGGGTGACAGGGACGCGTGCCGCACCTCTCCACAGCGTCCCCAAGCCCACAATGCTGCTGTCCCTGGCCTGAGCCCTGCGTAGGCCTTCTGGTTCCTCCTTCTCCTCCACCTTTATGTCAGCGTGCTGGAACTGACCTGGAAGAGGAAGAGGACGGCAAACTGGCTCAGTGCGTGTACTTG
This sequence comes from Setipinna tenuifilis, assembly GCA_030347295.1. Classification (NCBI taxonomy): domain Eukaryota; kingdom Metazoa; phylum Chordata; class Actinopteri; order Clupeiformes; family Engraulidae; genus Setipinna; species Setipinna tenuifilis. The sequence goes on along the minus strand of CM059270.1, from coordinate 27,922,843 downwards.
GTGAAACGACTGCAGTGGTAATAATAGTTTATAATAATAGTGTAACAGCGATTGTATATCGATTAACTATCAGTACCTTTAGCAATATTGTTCCAATTTCATTAAAAGGCTGTAATCACATTTTTATCATGAAATGCTTTAATCTACTATTTTATACAAAAGTGTGCTGACTAAGAAATTACTCCCAGAATGAGTGCCTTTAATAATGAATTCTCTGAGGGATTTAGGTCCTCTCCCGTGGTGGGTGATGTTTTATGTGCCTTACACATTGTGCAGATAGCTCATTACCAGGGCAGGAAGAGTCAACACCTCCTCACCTAGCAAACCTTGAGTCCCCACAGACAGGCCATCAGCCCTGGCCACGTAGAAGCCCAGGTGGGCCAGCTGCAGGTAATCGGGGTGTTTGTAGTGGTGCAGGAGAACCAGGAAGCTGATGCCTTGGCCCAGGTCTATCCAGCACCGCAGCCGGTCGTCAATGTGGACCCAAAAGTCCGGGCCGCGGATGGACCCCACAGCACCTGTGTTGAGGGTTCTGTCCAGACCCCCATGCTGGGAAATGTTTACCGAGTCCAGCATCACCGTGACAACTACAGGCTCGGGTCCGCTCCTGGACACGACGATCTGGTCAAAGTAAGTGCGCTCAATGTCCTCGTGGCCCACGGTAGGGGGGGCCCACATCAGGCGGCCGTCCACGGTAATGCCTAAGCAAAATTGACAGACGAGAGGGAGGCCAAGGACCAGTTAGGCAGACAGCAGGCTTTTTATGTTCCCAATCATAATTTTACATTTTTTCAGGAAATTAAACAATTACATTTATGGAAATGTCAGTTCAGCCTTGTTTATTGTGACAACAAAAAATTAAAATGCTATACATCTGAACTGTCCTGGACATTCAGATCAATTATTTCCTGCATGAAGGATACAAGGATACAAGGATGTTTTATTGTCACATGCATAGACATACTGGGTAGAGTAGGAAATGCAGTGAAATGCGGAGGGGGGAGTAAAGTGTGTAGAATGCAGTTTGAAGTGGCCTTATTCTATGTCTCCTGATGTAATTTGCAACGTTTATCAGACCATGTGGACAGAGACGAAGCTGTACCATTTTCAGCATCGTCCAGCAGCCGCAGGACATCGTTGGCATGACCGTCAATGGTGAAACACAGATTCATCTCCAGCTTCGGCAGGTGAACCACGTAATGAGGGTCTCCATCACCTGAACAGGTCACCCAGCAAATGAACATCAAATAATCATAACATTTCACCAATTTAGTTAGAATTTGACAGGTTTTTGTATCTTGCACACATTTCTTTACACAGGTCAGGGGCAATACACAGCTGACGATAAGTCTCTTTAGTATGGTTTACAGGAGACATTTAAAAGTGTCAGATGGCTCTTTTAAACAGCTATGGTATACAGTGTTCTGCCACTCATATATGGAGGTGTGACACACACACACACAGACAAACACACACACACACACACACACACACACACACACAGAACTTATGAAAGAAACTGAACCGTATCACCGTATAACCGTATTGGTTATGATGAGGTTATGGCCGTACTGCCAGCATACCTGAGGAAGCAAACATCCGTGCGGAGTGTCTGCTGGACTTTGCAAGTGCTTGAGGCTCTGTGAGAGAAAAAAATTAACTGTACGACAGCATATGCATGAATATATGTATGAGTATATAGATACTGTAGATTCTCTCGCTCTCAATAAATACAGTATGTCACAAAAGTGAGTACACCCCTCACATTTTTGTACATTTTTTAATTATATCTTTCCATGTGAGAAGTCTAAAGATATAACACTTTGATACAATGTAAAGTAGGTGTATGCTGTACACTGCCTACTTTACATTGTAAAAGTGTTATATCTTTAGACTCTTCCCATGGAAAGATATAATTAAAAAAGTAGAAAAATGTTAGGGGTGTACTCACTTTTGTGACATACTGTACATACACCGACAGAAAGAGAGAGAAAGAGAGAGAACGAAAGAGAGAGAAAGAAATACTGACTGTGCTTACGGTGTCCAGCTTGCGTGCTGGAGGAGTCTGCCGATGAGGCGTTCTCTATGTCCTTCTCCTGTGTGTCAGGCTTGACCACCACCATCGAGGTGACCGGCGTGACAAAGTTGTACTTTAGCGACAGGTCGGTGGCGTTCTGCTTCAGCTCAGCGAGAGCCTCAGAGTCACTGGTGTTCTCTGCAGTCAGGAGCAGCTCTTTAATGGTCATGTACGCCCACAGACGCCGCACAAAGCCAGAGACTTCCTCCTGGTCAAGGGTGCTTTCACTGGCCAAGGGGTCTGTGGGGGGTTGTGGATCGGCGGGGATGAGAATGCTGTTTTCTGCAGTGAGGTGCTTCTTTGTGTCGAAGGCGTTCAAGGTCACGTCAAGGTTGCGGGCCCCTGGATGCACCCTGCCCGCCACTACCAGCTCAGAGCCTTGGAAGTAGTTGGGGAACAGGGAACGGGTCACGTCAAAGGCCTGGTCGTCGCTGTAGCTCAGCTGGATGTCGGACAGAAGTGGGCTGGCGACCTCGTCGTAGAAGTTTTTCAGCTGGAGCACCACTTTGGCGTCTGAGTACACTCTCCGAGCCACGCCCCTGTTTATGTGTACATTTGCTGTCAATTTCAATTGCTCATTCATTTGCTGCATGTCCTACTCCTACGTCTATGCTTGTGACAATAAACCATTCTTGCATCCTTGCTTGCAGTCACTCACTGGACAATACATCTTCATGGTTACATTAACTGATTAATGGAATGATTATCCGGATGGATGGCTGTGTGATGTGGCATATGTCTATTAGTTTGCCTATGTTTGTGTGTGTGTGTGTTCATATTGAGTATATTGGTGTATTTTTGAGTTTTTTTTTTTTACATTTGTTCTCAATGGTGACATTAATAGCCCAATTATAACAGTGATGCCACCTGGTCTTAAGTGTTTATTACGATCAGCTGATTCAGAGCTGGTTGGATCAAATTTGTGGCAGGGTGTTTACTTTCTGAATCCAGAATTCATCAAACTAACAATCACTAAACCAAGTCTCTCTTACTCTGTCCCCATGTGGGGAGTATGTACGTATGTCTGTAGTGTCCCTGCTCCGGGAAACTTATTCAGGCACATGCCCTCCCTGTATGTATAAAGGTTGCCTGCTTACTCTGTGCTCCTCTACACCTCTGTCAGCTTATGTCTTCCTTTTTGTAAGTCGCTTTGGATAAAAGCGTCTGCCAAATGCAATGTAATGTAATGTAAAAGATTGACACCTCTGTAAATATCAATAAATGCTGAATACCTGTTGTCCAGGGACAGCTGCCGGACCAGGTCGTAGTCGGCACCGCGGCCGAAAGCCAGGCCGAAGAGCGCGGCGGGTCCGAGCGCTTCCCGTGCGTTCTGGCGCATGGTGGCCTTGTGGGTGACCCCATGGTTGGCCTCCCCGTCCGTCAGGAAGATCACCAGGGGGACCCCGCGTCTGCCCTCCCCAGAAGAGGTGGAACGCCTCAGGAGGTGGCCTGCTTCCACCAGGGCCTCGTTGATGTTTGTGGCTGAAGTTGACCACGTGGAGGGAGCAGAGGGAAGGGCACAGGTATAGTTACTTCATGTACCTCTTCATGTACCCCTTGCTCTTTTTTTGGTTTTGCTGTACCTCTTCATGTACCCCTTCCTCTTTTTCATTTCTTAAATTTTATAAATTGAGTTCACCCTTTCCCCCTTGAAATCCCCTTTTCTGATATTTGCACATACAACACTTACAAAAAATGATTAAGTATTAAGTTAATGTATATCTATTATGTATTCGTATCTGTATATGCACAGGCATAGTATGGTTACTTTCCCCTCATATTAGGATGGCCCCCGCTCTATCGCTCCTCAAATCTAATCCTAAAACACATTTCTATTCTCTATCATTTAATGTATTGTAATGAATGTACCCCTTGCTCTTATTTTGGTTTGCTTATTTATTTATTTTATCCTATTTTTTAAGTAGATTGACACTCATCGAATGGGAGATAGTTGTCTAAGCTAAGCTTACTGTTAGGTAATGGTGTGACTTACAATCTCTGACTTTGATTTTCTTCACGAAATCTTTGGCTCGTTTGACGTTGGCCGCCGTGGCCCGAATGGTTCCGTTGCGCTGCCAGGTGTACGCGTTGGTGGAGAAGGTGATGATGTTGAAGTAGTCGTGCCTCCTCAGGTCAGTGAGTATGGTGTCCATGGCCTCCTTGGTCTGTGCCAGCTTGTCCCCAGACATGGACCCGCTCACGTCAATGACAAAGACCACCTCCTTGGGCACGACCGGCAGCTCTTGGGGCGCGAAGTAATGCACAAAATACCCGTCGTACACCTGCAAGAAGGGAAACCACAACATAAACTCTAATCTGCTAATCAGGAGTGAGGGCTCAAATGTCCACAAGCTTTTACCAGAGTTACATGACATGACATTACACTTAACTGACGCTCTTATCCAAAGCGACCTAGAGTTAATAAGGTACAGGGTTTCAGTTACAGCCCCTGGAGCAATGTGGGGTTAGATGCCTTGATCAAGGGCACTTCAGCCTTGGATGAGGGTGCAGGAGAGCACTAGTTGTTTTCTCCCCCACCCTAAGTCTTCCTACTGGCACAGGATTTCAACCTGCGACCTTCTGGTCCCAAGACCAATTCTCTAACAATTATGCCAAAGCTGCCTGATTTGGGTCTTCAGAAGAGAGATGTCACAGTCAGATGCCACGCTGCTGACGATGTACACACACACTCAAAGGGGACATTGAACCTTTACTTTACATCTAACTGCACACTTAAACCGCCATTACACTTTTAGCAATGTTGTTCTGAGATCTGGCCAGTAGGTGGCGCCAAGTCAATAAGGCGATCTGCCTCACTGCCACTGTATGAACTGACTTAAGAATCATTAACACATAGCTCTGTCACTTCGTTTAATTAGATTCAACCAAGAACCCCCTATTTTGCCTTGTAAAAATAATAACTGTATGTATATTTATCAAAAACAATTGGTTCTGGACAAGTATGATACATGACAAGTTTTCAAGAGCCACTAGATTGAGGACCATTTGCAATGACATGACATGACAAGTAAAATACAGTCCTACAAGCATTATACATATTAATACAAAGATTACAATGGCTATAATTGCATTCATCGTCAGACATTATTGTCTATGAAAGAAGGATGGTGCTTGGCACCATTAATTATGTCATACATATTTTACACTTATTTTATCTTTTATCTTTTATGCTTTTATATTGCCCTTTGCTTTTATATTTGTTAAGCACATTGAACTGCCTTTGTGTATGAAATGCGCTATACCAATAAACTTGACTTGACATGACTTGGCATGGCTCATTACCTGCACATCTCCAATCAGATCGGTGAAGACGATGTCATACTTGAGCACAAAGTCTGCATTGAGTCCCTTTGGCGAGGAGCTGGTCTGTTCCTCGATGCTGGGGTTGTAGAACACTCGGGCTTGGTTCGCACTTCGCACCAGTGTGCCGATAGCCTCCCCTTTATCCTCTGTCATGAAACGGTTCATCTGGATGATCAATCTGCATGGTTTTGTGTTGCTATGTTTGTGCTATGCTTTATATACTTTATATACTGTTAATCTGTCTGTATCATGATTTGGTGCTTTGCTGCAATGTCCCTGAAGGAACCTCCCGAAGGAAGTAATAAAGTTCTATTCTATTTATTCTATTCTACTCTACTCTATTCTATTCTACTTCATTTACCCCATTCCATTATATTCTATTCTTTTCTCTATTCTATGAATGACAGGTTAATTTAGTAATTTGGTCATTTTGACTTAGGGCTATAGCACATCAGCTGCAATAGCACATCACTCCTGCATTGTCTGACATTCTGGTGTAGCTTTGATAGGATTGTTTTGATGGTAATTTTACAGATTTTTATATGAAAAATACAGCCAATTTACAAATTTAATGCAACAACAACAATTACATTGTTATGCTGATGATAATGATTTGGGTTTCCCTGTTCAACATGTTTTGCCATCAATGAAAAAAGCCTTTTGTGTCCTTGCAATCAGCCAGTATACAACATCACTACAGTCAACCCCCTGGCCACTAAGCACACCCCAGAGAGGACACAGAGGGTCGGGTCATAACAGAGAAACACACTCAAAAGACAAACGAGCCAGCCTACCTGCTAAGGTGTTGGACAGGTGCTCGTTGGTTCTGAGAGGTAGCACTTTGACCCAACTGATCCCAGTGCGCTCAGCGATGGTCACCTCCACAGTGAGGTTCTGGACGGGCTGCGTGGGCCTGAGGCCCAGGACCAGCTCGTAGGAGCCCAGCCTGCGGGCCAGCAGCTGCTCGAAGGACAGCTTGAAGGACAGACGCTCACCAGAGGGCACACTGACGGCAATGCTGAACTTGTCCGCAAACTCCTGCCTGGGTGGGGTGAGGTGGGGTGGAGTGGGAGGGTTGGGGTGGGTGGTGGATGGAGGGGTTACAATCACATGCAGCTGTTTAGAGCAGTCCAGGAGCTTCTCACGATGATGATCACATTCGTGCAGAGACACACAGGGATGTTATGTAAGACACATGCACACACACACACACACACACACACACAAATATACACACAGGGACGGACAGATGCATTCAATCACACACAATCACACACAATCACACATAATCACACACACACACACACACACACACACACGGATGGACAAACGCATTCAATTACACACAATCTCACACACACACACACACACAGATGGACAGATGCATTCAATCACACACACACACACACACACACACACTTAGGGCACACAGACACACATGCACACAGAGACACAAAAGCTCAAGCACACATGCAAGGCAGCTGTGGCCTAATGGGTAAAGAGCTGGTCTTAGGATCAGCAGGTTGCAAGTTGCACTTCAGTAATGATGTAAAAACACTGAACCTAAAACCTGCTGGCTTCAGTAGGCATTTGGATTGAAGATTCGGTTTTGCCAACTCAATCTTAATCATTTTAATCTAATTCAGCTAACTCACATTTAACCAGAGTCATCATGAGGACGGGTTCTTACTTTGTCGACACCAGTCCGGCCGTCTGTCCTTTTTCCTTGGCTGCTTCGTAGATCTTTTTGGCCGTTTGTTTCGGCTTGACTTGAGACACGTATTCTTTTCCATTCGATGTGCTGAGGAGGAGGATGTTAGATGCAAATTCACATTAGGAAGGTGGCTATCGGTATAACTATGTTATGAATATGGATTACATTATTGGATTGGATAGTTTACAGTTACAATCTTTAAAAGAACACTTCTTCCTGTTTCTCCTGAAGCACAAACAACACAATGAAGGACCCCCACAAGCAGTCAGCAGTGTAAAACAGTGGTCCATGCTGGAATGGCAAAAGTAAATGTAACAGGAGTCAGCGTTGCTTTTCACTAAAAGCAAAAAATCTGTTTTGAGTCTATTTGGCTGCATAAAAAAAACAAGGAACAAAGACAGCGAGTGTTTCAGATATTTGTAATTAGGGTGGCTTCTTGTGGAAAACATTCTGTGCTCTTTGTTTGGATACTCTGAAAAAAATGTGTGTGTGTGTGTGTGTGTGTGTGTGTGTGTGTGTGTGTGTGTGTGTGTTTGTGTTTTCTCTGTTTAGTTTATAGTTGCTTAGGAATTCCCCCCAAAAAGGCGGGAATGGTATAAAGGCCACTGTGCGATTATTGTGCAATAACAGCCTATTACACTGTGAGGACTTCTGCTTCATAGTTGGCTGTTAGGGCTCCCATTTTTCTGTTCTAAACCTGCTCGCCTTTGGGAAAGCTGTTCTCATCCCTGTGGGCTTATAGCCCTACAGAGTTGTGCTACAGCTTTCTATAGGATTCTGGCTGAATACGCTCACAGTATGCTCACATATGCACAGAAAAATAGACTCCCCCTCACCCCCACCCCACCCCTCCATCACAGCATCCTATGCCCTTTTACCCCGGCACCACCCCTCCCAACAAGCAACCTCACCCCCAGACATGGTGCCACAACTGCACCTTGGCGCTGCCTGCCCCCCCCCCCCCCCCACACACAGCCCATCATCGGCCACCAAAGCCAATCCTACCTCCCAACCCCAACTGCACTTTATGCACTTTATCCCACCCTTTTCATCTATTCTAGCTATGCCATTCATCAGGTAGCCATCCCCAACTGCATTCTACGCACTTTACTCCCCCCTCCCCATGCACAGTTTAAACTGACAATCAGCAGTTTTACTGCATATCCCACTCTACACAGTATGTCCATGCACACTATGTGACAATAAAGTATCCTTGTATGCTTGTATTTTGAGTGTAGAGCATGGACAGAACACACAATTCTGAGCATGCATACTGTATGAATAGTCCAATCTGGTAACGTGCATTCTAAATTAATACAGACAGGAAATGGACACTTGCTGTTTACGCACTGTATACAGACAGACCATTCTGTGAATGGGGCGTGTGTGTGTGCATGTGTGTGCGTGCATGTGCGACCACTTTGTGTGTGTGTGTGTGTGTGTGTGTGTGTGTGTGTGTGTGTGTGTGTGTGTGTGTGTGTGTGTGTGTGTGTCAGCAAGTCCAAACATGCATGCCTGTACACGAATGCAAGCAGACAAAGATCTCTTTCACAGACATCAGGGCCTTGGGGCTGCAAACATGGCTTACAGTGACCATCGAGTGGACATTTCATTTGGTCCCGAAAACATCCCTGATAGACTCACCCATCTCAAATAAACATCTTTTGCTCCCTTCAAAATCTGACTGCATCTGATGTACAAAAACATGTATCTGCACATAGAAATGTTTGGAAATGTTTGGTGGAGCAGAACACCGCTGCTGTGACATGAAACCAATGCAACCACTCTTGGAAGGGAATGCACTCAAAACAAAAGCAGGGGGGATTCCAAATGCAGGCACTTAGTATATGAATCCAGACAAGACTGTGTAGTCAAAGACAGACACCACTCACTTACATGGTAAAGTTGGATATGAAGGCTAGATTGTGTACCCAGAGACAGACACCACTCACTTACATGGTATATGTGTGTACCCAGAGACAGACTCCACTCACTTACATGGTAAAGTTGGATATGAAGGCCGTGGGGGGCAGGTCCACCTCAAAGGTAGCCTCTTGGGCGTGTGGCTGCGGGTTGAAGACGGTGCTGACGACGGTGGTATGTGCGTATCTGGACACCACGGCACTCTTCACGTGGAACTCCGTGACCTCCAGCTGTGGCTGCACATGTGTGTGAGTGAAGGAGAGGACAGGAAGTACATGAGCACATGTGTGTGAGTGAAGGAGAGCATAGGACAGGGAGTATATGAGCCATGCTAAAAATGCACGAAATGGGCAATGAAACCCTGCAGTAATGTTGTGATTTATGTAGGGGGAAGTGGGGTGATTTGTGCCAGGGGGCAGTAGTGCCCCTCTTGTTTCTAGAAAAAAAAACATAGAAAAAATGGTCATCTGACCACATATCTTTAAATAGTCATCCATTTTACTCATCCTCCAAAGAAGGGAGACACATTGCATGGGAAGTAAGCACATTTTAGCTCAAAACATTATTTTTAGCGCAAAAAACTGTTTTTTGCCTTTCAAAGTAGAATTTCTATCATCAAGGTTTTTTAATTACTGTGTCTCAATAATCACAGACAAGTTTGAAAACATTTCACACTTGTTTAGTAGGCTACACATTGAGTATACATTTATCATGATGTTAGCTCTAAACAGCTGGATCATGCACATTTTTCAAAATTGTCGGGCTGGGTGGTGTGTGCCAAATGGACTTGGTGAAGTTGTGACAGTGGCACAACTCACTCCCACTGATGGTTATTTTTTAACATGTTATTTTATTGTAATTATATATTGTATTCTTACATTTTATCACTTAAACTAGGTGATATTCCTTATTTTAGACCAAAACCCCCTCATGCCACGCACTAGTCAGGCCGCACTCCTGAGGCAACCTCTTTTGGAAAAGAAGATAACTTATGCTAATAGTTCAATAGGGTGACTATATCTAAATAAACTTTAAATGAGTCATTTTGTATTGAATTGTATTGTATTGTATTGCTTTTATACACCATTACAGTTTATGGAATTAAAATGTTTCGCTTTACTTTAATAATCATTGGCAAAATTTACCCCACCATATTCTCCCTAAAGACACAACTTACCCAGCACGGGGGGCAAGTTGTGCCACGAGACCACTTCTTTTCACCGACACCTTTATATCTGAAACTGTTTATTTTAGATCCAAACTTTTTGTTCCCAGGGATGCACCACGTCCTGAAATATATGTACATACTTATGTTGGATGCATTACTTCCATGATCTCTTTAAAGTCACTTTGAGTAAAAACTGGCATAACTCACCCCACTTTCCCGTATAGGGTTTATCATTTGTTTCTTTCACATGTGCAGGAGTGTCCATCTGCACCTTTAGAAATTAATTTATTGGGATAGAGAAAGCTGGAACTGTTTTTGAACATACAAAAAAGTCTCCTACAACAAAGAAGACCGTAGACCTATCTACAGTCTTGTCTTGGTATAGTCTTAATGCAATATTTCCCTCAAACAATCTTAATGCAGCGTTCTCTGTTTATATGGGTTTAAAGCAGTCTTCATGAAGGCTACAAACTTGCAGGCTTTCCCTCTCTTCTTCAGGTGGTCTCTTTAGGCTTACAATGATAATTGAGGGATGTTATGTTAACGTATAGCCTACAGAACACCTGTTCTACTGACAAGCTTCATCACACACACACGAAAACTTTGGGGGGGAGAACAGGATGGAATGCATGCAATGCAGAGCTGATTGTTAAGCTGTATGGACAGACGGTGCGTGCGATGAAAGAATAACCATGCAGTTTCTTGGGTTGTTCTGCTGCTGTGCCTATCAACTGTATGGAACTATATTAACATAGTCACATGTAGGCTGTTACAGCAAATGAAGTAAAAATAAAAACAAAAAAACAAAACAAAAACATCCCCCCTTTATAGTGGCAGGGGCTATGAAAATTTACCAACTTTAAAATACACAATAATACAGAAATGTCTCTGTACAATAACTCTATCTGATGACTGATTTGGTTTAGATTCTTACTTGAGAGGATCGGACATTCCTTTTCCCTCCTTCGCGTGTCTCTGCAAAGTTTACCCAGGTGAGCAAAACACAGACCGAAAATGCTAGGGTGATTTCCCAAAGGCGTTCCATATCATCTGAGCATATAGGGACAGTCCAGCTACAACCGTGGATAAGGACTTGTCAGGTCTTTTATAAGTGCCCGAGTCTAGGAGAATTACTGGCAATGGGAGAATTACTGGCAGTGACTATCATGCAGTCGGAAGGAGGCGTGTTCACATCGCTCCAAACATCGAGGAAAGTTTTTGGATTACTGGAATGTGTTAAGTGCAGCCTACCACGACAAAAACATGTAACAGGAGCAGAAAGTCACAATCCCATACCTTGTAAAATAAAAATTACATAGGCTAAAAGCAATTGCAGAAGACAGCCTGTCTGTTTGGTGCAGTCGCTGATTGACTATGCCAAAGCTATAATGTAGCCTACAATAGGCATTGGCGTGCAGTATTCAATTTGGTCCAAACTCTGGCTATGAAGCCTACATTGGCGTCGCTGGAGATATTAAGGGTGTTTTTGTACAGTCTGTGTGTATACATTGATTTATTTTTAAACTACACACTAACTGTACGAACCTGAGAGGTAAATAAGTCGGACTCTTTCTCAACTCAAACTAGAATCTTTGCCATAGAATGCAAATAATGTCTTTGCATTGAGCTGTCATACAGGTATTGCTGAGAACAGTCTCTCTCTCTCTCTCTTCCTTTTTTTTTAAACTCACCATCAGTATTACGTCATTTTCAAGCGTCGCTTTGGAATCAAGCGGGAAGCTAACAGGCTAGCTGGTGAGTTTCTAGTGTAAACAATTTCCAGCGGCAGGGAACTGATTTGATTATGTGTTTTGGATTATTTAGATTTGTGTTTTTTGAAAGTTGATATCTGGTGTGTTGGTGTCGATTATACCTTATTAATGGCACTGGGATCTAAATTAACCAGATGGGTTAAGTGATAAAAGTGAGATACTGCAGTCGGGCCAAACAAGACATAGCGTTAGCCTCCCCAGCCGAATGAGATAGCAGAGAACGTACAGGATCAAAGTGTATGTGACATTATATTTTAGTATTACTCAGTTACAACTGTATCCATAAAACTTTCTGTTTTCCCTCGAGGTGTTTGGTCGCGATGTCACAAAGAAAAAGGCTCTCGGCGTCGCAAAACAAAGCAGCAAATGTAAGACATGTTATGTTATTCGCTGACTGTACTTGATTCTCGGTGTTGATCTGTTTTTGTTTCTGTGTGCATGTCGATGTTTCTCAAAACACAATAATAATTGCTTCCGCAGTCGCAGAGATCAAAGGCCGATGCGCAGCGATCAAGGGCCGATTCGGATGACGAGGAGGATGTGTCCTTCACTCAACCAAGCTTATCTCAAGTCCAGCGAGCCCGGGAGAGCTTCACGCCTATCCAGATCGATCGCAAGGTATTTTTCTTCTGCTTGAATATATATTCTGTGACAAGCAAAATATTACTAACCTGTTTCACCTAATCACACCCGATCACAGAGGTTGTATTAAATGTTAAATAGCATTTTATGGTTCAAAATGTTACCAAAAAGTGTCCCAATATACCTGAGATCACCTAACATATATTTATTGCAACCAATCATAATTTAATTAGCACAACTCTCCACAGCTGTAGATGTTAATTAGTGAAATCATCTGCACTGCACAGGTAGTCATACAGTATGTGACCGAACCACTTTTACTCTATGAATTTGTGACTACCCCACCTCTGGGCACATGTTTGCCATAAGTGTGTATGGGGGATGGATACTGACAGCTGATTCTTACAATTATCAGGGCCAAGAAGCACTGTGTTATTTGTATTTTATCCTCATCTTAAGCTTGTCTCTTAAAACTGAAAGGTCGCAGAGGTCGTCCAGTTTATTCTGATAAAGGACCAGAGGAAGGTACCCATACGAAGAGCAGGTCTGTCTTAATTTGTTTATTCTTTAGTTTTGTAATTTTTAAAAAGTTTTGTAAAAGCTATTGTCAGACAGACAATATGTTGGCCTAAGAGTTCAGAAATTATGCTTTCATTTGGCCATTTTATTGAAATGGGTCACAATAAATTGTTGTGATGTTGTCGTTTGGTAAAGAGTAACACAATAGTTTGAACACAAATTGATCTCCCTTAAGTTGAGTGGTTTTCCTTGAGTCATTTACACTTTCAATTGCTGTATTTATGGTGCTGTTTTATTCTAGAGGTAGGCTCTCAGTGCATTCATTGTCCCTGTCATTGTCCCTGCATTGTTTTCCAGACATTGCAAAACACGTCATCAAAGAATACAAGGCAATGTACCAGGATATCATGAAGCGTGTAATCCGTACGTTTGACCAGGTGAGATGTCCATTCTAATGATGTTTTTCAGTCATTCAGTCAAATACTTTACCCTTATCACAAAGTGACCATGTTGTTAAACGGTCCCAAAACCCTATCAAAAAGTAAAAATCACCAATCTTGTTTGACAATACTTTTGCACAATTAAGGCTGATATGAATAGCCTATAGAAATAAATAAAACCTTGCACTTTAAATGTGTACAGGTTAGCTACCTGATGTAAGGCTATTAAATGTAAAACCTAGTCTTAAAAAAACAACAGAATAAACACGCACTACTCGAAACTTGCAGGTGGTAATCTGGATTTAACGTCAATGGTCATGTGCATATATTGCTCCTCTGTAGGTATTTGGACTGCAGCTGGTGGAAATCGACCCCAAAAGTCACATCTACATCCTCGTCAACAAGCTGGTGGCAATGCCAGAGGAGCCAGTCAGCCTGTAGGTGACCACACAGCAGGAACATATAGTACTGTTTGTTTGCTGATGTTTGGAGTTTACTTGGGGATCTTGTTGTCCAAGCTAGTCCTTTTTTTAATGGGGTGGTGGATGTTTGACCCTCTTAAATTTTTGGCTGTTGGGAAAAAACATGATCGAAGAATAGAGGGACACTCATCAGGAAGTTTGTATGCATTTTAGTCACCTCTACCACTGGAACTGTAAAGATTCGGATCCTTATCCATATATTAACTGTTGACCACCCTTACTGGTATCCAGTATATGGATGGTTGTACTTTGTTGTCATTATGGCTATTTGGCCAAAAGCCTTTTTGACAGAGCAGTGCATAGATGAGGCCAGATTGAATGTTTGTATCCTACTATATAATTTGCATTTATATTATTTTCCATAGCGGAACTGCATATTCTTTAGTTTAATCAAGAATTCAAGATTCAAAGTTTTTTTTTTTTTATTGCAATGTCCTCAAATGTGGAGGGCATAGAAGAGATTTAAAAATGCAGTTTCTCTCAAAATTTTGTATGTTTTTCCAAGCTCTTTTTTAACTTCATAGACTTTCCCCTAAACATAAAAATCTTAGTTTTACTGTGTGTGACCCCTATACACTTAAACCTTGCGTGTGTAACACCTGTTATGGAAAGCGGTAAATATGCGTGGGAACATTTAATCTCCTACGCCACACCAAACTGACTGAGCAGGAACATGCCTGCCTAGAAGTGCTAAGAGGATGTGCCTGAACTTGCTGTGTGACGTTTGCAGGGTCCCGACCAACCCCAAACACGGCCTGCTCTTCACCATCCTCAGCGTCATCTTCATGAAGGGCGGGGTCGTCAAGGAAGGTCAGCCCCTAGCATGCTTTCAGTTGTGTTGATGGCGTGTGGCCTTGTACGCTTTGGTGTTTGTTTTCCCTGCTGCTCGCTGAACGGAAACCCCATGAGGCTTGTGTTTGTGTTGTGTATTTATTTTCAAAGTAAAAGTCAAAGGCGGCTTTAATGTCGAAAGCCGTATGTACAGGTTATACACAAGATTTGAAATGACCGCACTCCCTAGGCCCACAGTGTACATTAAACATCTTTATAAAAATGACAGTAAAACATAATAACAACACAACAATATAAACATAGCAAAAAGTACCATTAGACGTGTATGTAATACAAATAAGTAAAATGCACAATGTGTAGCATAATACTTTGTCCACTTTCATGAGTGGTGGCATTCATTCCTCTTCTCCTCTATGTAGCTCTTGTGTGGAGTTTCCTGAAGAAGCTGAGAGTGGATCCAGGGTAAGACCCTGCTTTATGTCTACTGACTAGAAATTGTCCAGGTCCTGGGGGGTGTTTGCCTTTTAAATTTTTGCCTGTTCGAAGCATAGCGCTGCATATTTGTGTGAGTGGATCCAGGGTAAGGCCCTGTATTATGTTAACTGACTAGACATTCTCTAGCTTGGTAGACCAGCCCCATGTACTTCACTTCGTTTTGTACAGAGTTCACTTGGCCACATCAAATATGCCCCTGAAGCAATAATGATGTATTTGTGATGGCATACTTACATTTCTCCATCCTTTTTTCTTTCCCTTTATCTCTCTCTCATCCTTTATTCACAGAGAGAGGCACGACATCTTTGGAGATGTGAAGAAGCTGGTCACAGATGAGTTTGTACGACAAAAGTAAGCTCAACCTTCACAAACATTTTTTTTTTTGAGATTTTTAAGGTCTTTTTGTTAAGCTGGTGTTACCTGTTTGTGGCCAGGCCAGGCACCAGTACCTTTTTGTGGGCCTTTTAACTTTCATCCACACCTGTAACGAGTGGGTCAAGCTGTGTCAATGGTAGACCATCACACCTGTCCCCTGCCCCCACCCCACCCCCCACTCTAGCCCTCAAAGTACTAGCCTTGGTCCAAGTTGGCGACCAGGTTGGTGTGGATGGCTCTGTGGCTAACAGTGTTAATGACCAGGACCAGAGTGTCAAGGGTCATCATAACCCAGCAGGCTGTGGGTTCGAACCCCGCCTGGTGCAAATTGGTGTGTTCAGAGCTGCTGTCTCTAAGACCATGGACAGCCGGTTTATACCACACCATAGATAATCACGGGGCAGCTAGCTAAAGCCTGGCAGCACTGAGGACCTGCCGGGTGCAAGCAAGCCTGCCCCAACATTACTGACACTTCAGTGTTTTATATCAGTTGGTTATAATCAGAGGCGGACAAACCGGATTGAGGAAGTAAAAGTCCTGTCATGTATTCCTTTTGCCTGTGCTCACAACACAGTTGATTTCACCAATAAGCTCATCTACCTAGGGATCAGCTGGTTCAGTGAATTGGCTGGAACAACTATGTGGCAGCAGGACTTTTACTTTCTGAACCCGGGATGTCTGCCTCTGGTTATAATAGGGTGAAGCGGAGTTGCGTGCCCAGCCAGTGTAACCACTCAATCAACTGTATTGTGATAAAAGTGAAGTGACAAGTAGCAGTTATATTTGATCGGAATCTACAGTGTGGATTTCATACTTGGGTATCAGACACTGTTAGCCCTACAAGGGTAACTGTGTGTGTGTGTGTGTGGTTTACACAGTGTAGATTTTATACTTGGGTATCAGACACAGTTAGCCCTACAAGGGTAACTGTGTGTGTGTGTGTGTGTGTGTGTGTGAGTGTGTGGTGAAGTCATAAGATTTTTAAAAATATATTTTGTTTCGTAAGGTATATAGAGTATGTGAGAATCCCCCACACCGAGCCGATGGAGTTTGAGCTCCGCTGGGGTGTCCGTGCTGACAAGGAAGTCAACAAGAAGAAACTTCTAGAGATCGTGGGAGAGGTGAGGCTGCTTTTTTTTGGACGGCATGTGTGCACTATATTTATAAATATTTCAATGTACACAATAATTCACACATCATTGTCTTCTGAAAGCCACTGAACAATACTGCAGTATGACAACGAGGCAATCATACACTTACCGTCAGTGACACCATTTTGTTAAAAAGGGCAAAAGTACAATATGCAAATTTGTTAGTGAAAAAGTGTTGTTTATGGCAGGTTGTTATGGTAACACTGGGTTTATATGTTAGAAAAATGGATACGCATGGTGCAAAAAGGGTAGCATTTTCAGGTCAGAAAATCAGGAATTCAGGATAAATCAGGAATAATCACATGTGTGCATGTGGCTCTGTATACATTATAAAAATGTATATCCATGATGTAATAGGGTTGCATTTTCAGGTCAGAAAATCAGGAAACATCACATGTATGCATATGGCTCTGTCCTTTCCTCAGCTCTGGTAACACTGGATTTATACATTATAAAAATGGATATCCATGATGTAATAGGGTTGCATTTTTAGGTCAAAAAAAAAAGTCAGGAATTCAGGATTTATCAGGAATGCATGTATGTATGCATGCATGTATGCATATGGCTCTGTGGCTCTGTATACATTATAAAAAAAATGGGTATCCATGATGTAATAGGGTTGCATTTTCAGATCAGAAAATCAGGAAAAGTGACATGTATGCATATGGCTCTGTAGTCATAATAAAAATAGATATCCATAATATAATAGGGTTGCATTTTCAGGTCCGAAAGTCAGGAAAAATCACATGTATGCGCATTGCTCTGTGTACATTATAAAAATGGATATCGATGATAATAGGGTTGCATTTTCAGGTTGGAAAATCAGAAATAATCACATGTGTGTGTATGGCTCCTATGTGTCCTTTCCTCAGCTCTTCGACCAGGAGCCCAGCAGCTGGACCCAGCAGTACAGGGAGGCCACTGCCGCAGAAGGCCAAAGCCAGAGATAGAGGTCACCAAGAGGTCACCAGAACGAAAAGCCTTATTTTCTTAATTACAGATGTACACATTTTTCTGTATATTTCTATTTTGTACAGGTGTTTTAATCTTAATATTTGCTTTTAATTTTCTTAGTGGAAAAAAAAGTAAGAAGCCGTTTGTAAGATGCAAACTTTTTAGGGAAAGAACAGGCAGAGAAATATAAATCGCCGTGCAACTTGAAACGGAAAAACACGGACACCAAAAGATGGTAATATTGCTTCTTGTTTTTATTGTGTTTGTGCCAACAAAAATAAAATTGATTTTTTTATTAAAAAAATGATTTACACACCATCGCTCTTCTGTCACAGTAAATTGCACATTAAACCCATTCTCCTCATCACCCGTCCTGGGGATGGGTATTAGTTAGCGTCCCTTCGTTGCTCTACCAGCTGCCATGAGGGTTAGAGATCGGGCCCCTGCTCAACAGAGGCTGCTGGAAATTCAGACAACTCTCTCAGGAAAAAAAAAAACAGCAGCGTCTTAACAACACACGTTTCCATTGGTGCACAGCCTTAACAACACACATTTCCATTGGTGCACAGTCATTTGTGTCATCAACCAACTTGTCATTCAATGATTGTGGCATATGGCGTCTCCTCCGCAGGAACTGACAGTGAAGAGCACTTGCTCACACACAGAACAGCATGCAAGCCACATATAGGAACACATCACAACTTGTTTGGGGTGGGGGCGGGATGGTCTGCTACCTAACACGACACCTCACAGGTAAATTACTTCACAAAAATGGCTTCCATTTTTCTGAGAGGCACAAAATAAGATGACGTCCTCTCTCTAGCAACATTTCCAAGACTGATTTCACACTCAAGGGAGGGGACACCCCAAAGACCAAAACTACCACATCTAACTAGCATCATTAGAAAGGCCCACAAGTAGTCAAGTTTTCATTGAGAAATGATTATTAACTCCAACAGGAGACAAACTTCTTGAACAGACTTTCATCAGGAGTATGGGTCTTATTCATGGCTATAATGGGCTCGTTGCTGGACACAAGACCTGAGGGTAGTTAAGTGATTAACCTGTTTTTTTTTTTAACCCACAGGTAGTCATAAATCTGATAGTAAATGAGGCCATTGGCAATTTTCTAATTAAGAGAATAAAGCCCTGGGCTCTTCCACTAATAGGTTTACAGCTACACCCGGGTTAACTATACCAGGTGTATTAGTTAACCATTTTTGTAATAATACTCCTCTGGCCTTGGAGGCATGATATGTTAACAGTTTATATGTATGGGAAAGTGCAGACACTGTTTCACATTTACGATGTATACTTCCAAATGTGTGAGAGACACATTTTGTGCGTGTTTGCCTTAGGTGTGAAAAGTTACAGGGCCTTTGAACATGGCTTAACGATGGGGATGTCTTTTACGCTTGACACATGCTAGTCTGCTGAACTTTGTAGCATTCCATAATAAGAACAGCAAAATTATACCAGACGAAGGCTGAACCTCAGTTATCTTGTCAATCTATCCAGTAACCCTCCTCTAACTTTGGTTTTAAACAAACATCAGCAGGTTAAGATAAAAACACACACTGCCTGCAGGAAGAAGACGTTATGGCGATAGCTGTGACAGAAAATACGTAGAAGAGCTCTACGGCTACCTGTAGTGTTTCCTTTAAGCCTAACCATGTAAAGGATGTATGCCTAATGGGTTTATAGTTTATTACCTTAAGTGCACAGAAGTGGTGAAATCCCTTTGTTCCTAGTCACAGTTGTGTGTGTGAGTCTGTGTGTGAGAGTGTGTGTGTGTGTGTGTGTGTGTGTTTTAAAACCTGCCTGCTTACTGTTGACTGTACATGTGTTCCCTGGCAAGATGTCTACAGCCATGGATGAGGCACGTTGGTAGATAGGGGCACAGGAATCATCCCACGTTACAGCGTATTCAGAAAGATGGCAGCTGAACTCTGAACTCTCTCCAGCTGTAGAGGACCATTGTCCAGTGCGTTACAGTCCAACCCGCGATCCACTTCTTAGTCCACATCTGAGGTTCATTTCACGATCCTACATGTCGCCGCTGGAATAAAAAGTTTACTTGAAAGAAAAGTTCCTTCCTTAGTTGAGTTCTGCACATAAATTAAAAATATTCATCGCTTCATTTGATTTTTTTTTTTTCACTGGAGGCAGAGTTTTGTCCCTTCTTGATGTCAGGAAGTAGCCTAAAGCAGACCACGGCAGTTGATTCAGTGTGAAGAGCAGACCCCAGCAGTTCAAGTCCTTCCTCTGCTCAAGACCTCCAACAACAACAACAACATCAACCTAAAGAGCCTCTTTGAATTACACACACCACACTTCACCACGATGACACCATGTGCTGATACGAACAAAAACAACAAAGCAAAAAACAGTGAAGGTCGTTTGATGTGAAGGGTTTGAGGTCAGAGTTTGTGCGCAAGGGCTAATTAGCTTCTTTCTCTCTCTGGTTTTCTGGATGTCCTCTGAATGTCCTCTAGATGTCCTCTGGATGTCCTCTAGATATGCTCTGGAACAGTCAGGAGGGCCTCCTCTGCCTCTCTGTCGATGTCTACATTCTAGAGCAGCAGCATTGAAGAGACAGGACGAGGTGAGGAAAGGCAGGATAGAGGAAATGGGAGGAAAAACCAGACAGACAGAGAGAAAGAAAGAAAGGTGGGCGATGGAATACGAGTGGAACATATGAGACAGTACCAGATGGAGAGTGAAAGGCAGGATAGAGAAAACATAGATAGATAGATAGATAGACAGACAGATAGATAGATAGATAGAAAGAGAGAAGAAAAACACACACATACACACACACAGAATGGCAAGATGGATGTAACACATGAGACAGCACCAGAAGGAGATGCAAAAAGGTAAAGAGAGAGAAACAGACAGAGAGAGAGAAATAACAATATTTAAACAACAAAGTTTAAACAATCTGAGCAAACCTTAATTTCCTCTGTGCTGAGTGCTGTGTGAAGCACGCCAGAACTAAACTAAACCTGCAGTGCCTGTGCTTGGCACAGACGACAGGAGGCGTGGGACACACACACACACACACACACCCACACCCACACCCACACACACACACACACACACAGGCCGAGAGGAGATTTGCTTTACCATGGAAACAAAGTGCGTGTCGTGCAAAGAGGAACACTACACATACAGTATACAAACTGAATCTCTCTCTCTCTCTCTCTCTCTCTCTCTCTCTCACACACACACACACACACACACACACACACACAGGGTCCACTTCTGCATTTGCAATGACAGAACTGCTGTGAACACACACTGCAGGCAAATTCACTGTGTAAATACATATGGGTTTTGTTCCCAAAAGGCTTTGCTAGATAAGTTCCATGAAAAAAAACTGATTTAATGTGTGACACACGCACAACTTAAAAACATCTGGCTGTGTGCATGCCCAGGCAAACCAATGCTCACACCCTCTTTCTCTCTCTCTCTCTCACACACACACACACACACACACACACACACACACAAACAATCTAGCAAACAAGGACACATGCACAAGATAAATGCAAACACAAACAAATATACCCGACACCTCAATTCTGACTAGATGAGAGATTATGGTTTTTACTACCACCTAGTGGTCAATGATAGTAGTACACCCATCACCAAAAATTACATTTAAACAAATTAGGAGATTAGGGTAGCTAATGATTAGAGTTCTGATAAGTGACATTGAACATTAGCGTGTTTATGGATCAGAAGCAGGGGCAATTGGTTGTAAAGGAACTGTTAGCTGCACCTGACAGGTAAAGCAGAACAGAAGACTGTCATGATCAGAGGAAACACCGGGAGTTGGGGAGTGGGGGGGGTGGTTTGAGATTAAAAGTGACTGAGAGAGGAATTATTGTTGACATTGAGGTTAATGTCAAACGAGTGTGGCATCGATCGCCCCACTTGTTCTTTGACACCGCAGTACCTCCAGACTAAGAGTGGTGACCCCCAGGTCCGGCAGGCGGGGGGCGCGGGTGGGGGTGGGGCTGGCCATGGGCTGTGCCCGGGACACCCGGTAGAGAGGGGGTGCGAAGACGCACGGAGGCTCCTCGTCCTGCAGGGACCACATGTGGAGCTTAAAGCTGTGGCGTTGGTGTAGAGGACCTCTCTCACTAAAGAAACACTCCACTTTTTGGGGGAAATATGCTCACTTTCCAACCCTTTTAGAGTTAGAACAGTTAGTGTTTTATCGTTTTTGAATTCATTCTGTCGATCTCTGGATGTGGCAGAAGGATGTCTTGATCTGGCAGTGGCACTTTAGCTATTAGCTTAGCATAAATCACTGAATTAGATCAGACCAGTCGCATGCTAACTGGTTTAATCTGATTTAATGATTTATGCTAAACTAATATCTGGAGATCGGCTGAATGGATTCAAAAACTTTAAAAACACAACTGTTTTTCTCCTTGACAAAAGTGGAGTTTTTTCCTTTAACTAAGTCTGTAGTGTACCCCACAGTACTAGAGGCATTCAGGAGAAGCATTCAAAACAGTAAACATAAAAAGTGAACATTCACAAGCTTACCCACTTCTTCAGTTTTGAGTTTTAAAGTCAATAAAGAGTGCAATACATAACCACAGCCGGGTTTAGTTCTCGGGAAACAATAAACTGAGGTTTGCAGTTGTAGTAAAGTGTTTAAAGAAAACGTGTCCCCATTCAAAGTTGAACTTATCCGAGGTGTCCAAATTCGAATTGGCAGCATCCACACATTCAAACACAACAAAGTCGGCGCAAACCAGTAGCATTCTTGTCTGTAGCTCGGATTTGGGCCTCCCTGAAGACAGAGCCTCATCTGCACCCCTCTGGCACCCCTCACTCACACACACACACACGCACACACACACGTGCGCAGAAGCACACACACACACACACACACACACACACACACACACACACACACACACACACACACACACACACACACACACACACACACACACACACACACACACACACACACACACACACACACTCACACTCACCTGGATAAATGAGTCTCAATCTACAGAAGAAGCTCAAGTCTAGCATCCCTCTGCCAGTCCCTCCATGCTCATCCACAGATAGAGGGAGAGAGAGAGAGAGAGAGAGAGATAGACAGAGAGAGAGAGTGAGTGAGACAGAGAGGCAGAGAGAGTGAGAGAGAGGAGAGAGTGGTAGTGAGAGAGACAGAGGAAGAGAGAGAGGGAGCAAGATGCTGGCAGGCATCTGAGAGGGAGAGGGAGGGAGTGAGAGTGAGTGTGAGGGAGAGGGAGTTAGAGAGAGGAAGAAAGAGGGGGTGTGAGAGACAGAGAGAGAGAGAGAGTGAGACAGAGAGGCAGAGGGAGTGAGAGAGAGGAGAGAGTGGTAGTGAGAGAGAGAGAGAGAGAGAGAGGAAGAGAGAGAGGGAGCAAGATGCTGGCAGGCATCTGAGAGGGAGAGGGAGGGAGTGAGAGTGAGTGTGAGGGAGAGGGAGTTAGAGAGAAAGGGAGAAAGAGGGGGTGTGAGAGAGAGAGAGATAGTAGTAGTGAGAGAGAGAGAGAGAGAAAAAGAGAGGGGGAGAGAGAGAGGAGATAGAGTAGTAGTGAGAGAGAGAGAGAAAGAGAGAGGGAGAGAGAGAGAGAGAGACAGAGAGAGAGAGGGAGCAGGATGCTGGCAGGTATATGCCATCTCAGTCCCATCCCTGCACACACGCACGCACACACACACGAGCGAGGAGGGCTGGGTGCGAGGGGCGCCCCTGGGGGCGTGTGTCCTACCTATGTGCTCTCTGTCACCCTGTCCCAGTCACCAGTCACTCACCGCCGGACGATCCCTGTGCGTGTTCACCGCCTCTATGTTCAGGAACACTGACTCCACCTTACAGCCTGGGGGAGGGGGGAAAGAGAGAGGGAAAGAGAGAGAGAGAGAGAGAGAGAGAGAGAGAGAGAGTCAGAGAGTCAGACAATCAGACAGTCAGAGACAGACAGAGTGACAGGTAGATAGAAAGACAGGGAGATAGAAAGAGACAAATTCAGCTCCCGTAAACCTTTGGCTTGAGTATGTAAACTTACAACATTTATTTTAAACTGATTTCGCATTGTAATGTCTCTCACCACCTGACCGATAATAGACTTGCTTATGCTAACAACTTCACACGAAATACAGAGAAAGAGGGGGGAGAGGAGGAGTGAATACAGAGAGAATAAGACCCCAGAGGCAGAGTCTGTCTGTCTGGAGGGACACAACAGCACAGAAGAGGGCAGGAGGGCTGTACCATACTTTGAATTAAAGGGGGCACTGTGGGGTACAGTACCCCCCAATCAACTCCTAGTACCTCCCAAAGAGACAAAAATATTAGGGTTGGAGGGTACCGATGTAAAACATAAAACAGTACCCCCCACACATCGTGGAGGTACAAACACTCACACACACACTCATCAGCATGTCCTCGATATGTATATACACACCGATATATTAATGTAAGTAATGTAAAACATAAAACATAGTACCCCCCAATTATGGAGGGGTGATTCACACTCTGGGCTGTGCTACTCACCATAGGCGACTGGCGTGAGCTTCAGCACTGTGTGGAGGGGACACTTCAGGTAGGGCAGCTCCTCTGTGAAGGGCGAGGAATGCAGGCCAGTTTAAGGGCATTAGCAAGGGTCAGTGCACTGGAAAAACACTAAGCTCTGCTTTATGCTGTATAATGTGTCCACAATGCAGTGCAGAATACCATGTATGCCTCTTAAGTGCATATTATTACATTTATATTACATTATTACACACACACACACACACACACAAATAAGATAAGATCCCAAAACATCGTCGTTATGATGCCATGATTTCACAAGAACTAATAACTGTGTAATAACTAACTGTTGAGTTTTATTATTCCCTCGCTGTGTAAGCCGTCTTTAAAATCTTTCTTGCTTGAAAAGCTTGATATTTAAAACAAACAAAAATTGAGATAATAACAACATCAGCAAACTCATAAATGGCTACCTGCGCTCTTGTCGAGGAAGTATGCGAGCAGGCAGCGCATGACGGCCTGATGGCAGACCACCAGCACGTTCTCCTGCCGCTCCAGCTCCATGATCACCGGCTCCAGACGCTGCACCAGGTCCTCGTACGACTGCACACACACACACACACACACACACACACACACACACACACACATCAGTTTGAAGGTACACACACTGGTCCTCGTATGACTGCACACACACACTCATCAGCATGTCCTCATACGACTGTGCACAGACACACAAACACACACACACACACACAGACAGGTCCTCATACCACTGCACACAGCACACACACACCAGGTCCTCGTACAACTGCGCACAGACACACACACACACACACATCACCGTAGAGGTACACACATTCACACACACACATACACACACAGACAGGTCCTCATACCACTGCACACAGCACACACACACCAGGTCCTCGTACAACTGCGCACAGACACACACACACACACACACACACACACACACACACACACACACACACACACACACCAGCATAGAGGTACACACATTCACACACACACACACATACACACACCAGGTCCTCGTACGACTGCACACAGACACACATCATCAGTGTCGGGGTACAAACACTTAACTCAAAACCTTCATGAATAGAAAAGCCAAGGTCATGTCACACCTTTATGTTAATACAACACCTTAAAAAGAACCCTAATACAGTGACACACACTAGCACAGGCCGAAGCCCTAATATATGAGATGTCAGCAATGCAGAGTAAGCAGACATCCACTGTGACTCTGGTACGCTCAGTCTGTTCCCGTCACCTTCTCCAGGTAGGAGTCAAGTGTTGCGATTATTCTGTAATTAGAGCCCCATGCACTGGGCGAGGCGAGGCAAGATGAGGCAATCCATCCTGCTTACCTCCCCCTTGGGGTAGCGGTAGCGGTACTTGTCCTGGTCCCGCAGGGCAAACTCCTCGGGGTAGTTGGCCTGGATTTCCTCATACGTCAGCTCCTCACACACGCCCTGCAATCACAGGACACATGGGACACACATACGGTGGTGATGATGAGGAGCAATACAGTGACATTAAAGGAGAGAGAGGAGGTCTGGACTGTCCACACATGGACACACCAGGGATGGAAATTTACACCAGCCACCAGCCAAATGCTGGTGACATATTAAAGTGGCTGGTAAATTTTGAACACAAAATAATCATTTACTGTTGAGTGGCTGGTAAATTTTATCATTTATTTATCAGTGCCTGGTAAAAGTTGACATTTTGCAAAGTTAATTTCCACCCCTGGGACACACACTGGTGCTGATGATGAGGAGCTATACAGGGACGTTACAGGACAAGTCTGTCTGGACTGTCCACACTGACTGACTGCTAGATGGACAACTGTCTAATGGAAGCAGCAGCCTCCTAGTGGTAGCTGGTGGAACGACACGGTGAATAAAAAAATTAAAAATTATATATATAACTACAACATTACAACCTTACCACAACATTACAGAGAGTCTTTAGCAGCACATTACAACTTGGCCATTGCCATTCTGGTCATAACAAACTTATAATAGGGGGTGTGGTGTCTCTTAAGTGGTTAACAAAAAAATGTGTTCTAGGCCTTATCCTGTGCTGGGCCCTACAGTATTTGCAAACAGATCTGCACTGTAAACAACAACTCCCATTTTCTTGAACAAGATAGTACACCAGGCTTGCTTTTAAATGAATCCTCTACTGCATATATGGGCACAATATTTAGTAGCTAAATGCAGTGCATGCTTACTCAGGACTTCACCTTCTTTGACAGACTTGTCCTTATTTATGAGTCCTAACACGATTTTTATGGATTTTCAATCTTTTTCTGACTTTGTTCTCACAGGTACTGGACATACACGTACGTTAATGAAACTTGACACAAATAAACCTAATGTCGAGCTCATAACATCTATTTATTGACAAACCTGACTCGAGTATCATCAGATCTAATTTACTGATGAATCTGGACTGAAACCCAGGTTTCGATCATGGTGCCTCATAAAGACTGCAGTTAGTATTCAGGTATCTGTTCTTGTAACTTAACTCAAAACCCAAAAGCCAAGGGCCCAGGGCCTCATCTGCTAACTGTAATGTAATGTAGTGTAGTGTAATGTAGTGTAACTTACGGCGTCTATCTCGTTGAGGGCCTTCCACTGCTCGTAGGGCACGCCCAGGGCCTCGGCCGTCTGGATGGTGCGCTTCATGTGGCTCGTCCACACCTTCAGGTCTGGGATACTCTGGCTCTTAATGTACTTGCCCAGGGCAGAGGCAAACTGCGGAGGAACACAGAGCACACAGTTCAGGTTAGGTCTGTTTATTTATCCTTTAAAAACGTCTGTGATAGGGGAGGGAGAAGTGGAGAGGTCGGCCTGTCTGGGCAGAACAACTCCTAGGCCTGTCTGGGCCTCATCTTAAAAGGTTAAGTTTAAGTTGTTTATTTATCCTTTAAAAAAGGCAATGAGGTGTGCAGCAAGTATTAATGGAATATAGAACATGAATACAAAGCCAGGGGTTGCCATCAGATTCGCAAATCAATCCCTATACGATCTTAAGCCTGTGCACATGAATTCGATACGATCCCAATCTGTTTCCAATTGGACTAAGCTCATCCATGTGACATAGACAAAGGCACACACTTCTATCCACAAGCACATTACTCAACAGGATATAACCCCCCCAACACACACACACACAAACACATGCACAAGACCTCTGGGATAGTATTGCCACCAACCCATGACAATAACTAACAAGGACAAAAAAACTCAATGAATTATTAATGAATTAAGGCTCCTAACGGCCACTGGAAGAAAAGATTCTCTGGCACGCCTTGCGCTTACGGGTGGAATTCTACAACGACGGCAGGATGGACAGGAAGTGAGCTGTCACAATAACAGCAGTAATCTTGATAGGGGAGTCTGGCTTGCAGTCATTTCCCAACCCTACCCTATCTCTCTCTTCTACACACACACACACACCCAAATCTCTCTCTCCCCCACTTACTTCCTGTCACCATCTTCACTATCTTGTCTGGAAAAAAGCCATTAATAAGACCAGACGACTTCAAGCAGTAGATGAAGAAGAGCTCAAGAATTTGCTCAAAATTCTCTCCAATACGGTGAAGAGCAGTAGTATTTTCAGAGTCATTTATATATCGTTTTTGCAATCTGGCCATGACCATTCACACTCTCATACTGACACTGACCTGGCCATCACCATTCCCACCCCCATACTGACACTAACACTGACCATCAGCACTCTCGCTCACACACTGACACGGGGACTGACCTGACCAATCAAAATCCCCGTTTAAATACTGACACAGGCTCTGACCTAACTATCCCCATCCCCACTCACATGCTGACACGGGCTCTGACCTGGCCAATCACCATCCCCACCCCCCCGTACCGAAACTAACCTGTTCCCATTCCCCATACTGAAACGAACACTGACCTAACCAATCACCATCCCCACTCACATACTGACACAGGCACTGACCTGGCTGCCGCGCGGGGAGAGGCCTGAGTCGCCCCCGATCCTCCCACACCGACACCAACACTGACCTGACCAATCACCATCCCACCACCATCCCACCCCCATCACCATCCCACCCCCATACCCACTCACACACTGACACGGGCACTGACCTGGCTGCCGCGTGGGGAGAGGCCTGAGTCGCCCCCGATCCTCCCCAGGAGGTTGAGGTCGCTCTCCCCATGACGACACAGGTAGATGGTGCGCGGCGTGACATGGATGTTCATCAGGTAGTACACGATGCGGCTCTGGATGTGGTCCTGCACGCGGTTCACCAGGTACCGAGAGCCCACGTTGTAGATCTTTATGTAGGACAGGTGACTGGTGATGGTGGAGAAGGAAAGAGAGAGTGAGGGAATGAGAGAGAGGGAAAGAGTGTGAAAGGAAGAGAGTAAGGGAGAGGGCAAGGAAAAGAGTGTGAAAGGGGGAGAAAGGGAGAGAGAGCATAAGATATAGTTATTGAATTTTCTGTTTCCAGTTTAAAAAAAAAAAAAAAAAAAAAAAACATTGACTGTGCATCTCGATTCATGTTGCTTGTTATCGCAAAGCCATCTGCGTTGTGTTTTTGTCACCTGTCTCTGTCATCGTCCAGGGGGACGTAGGTGACCTTGTAGCACTCGATCCTCTTCAGGAAGTCTGCCACCGCCTCCTCCTTGTCACAGTCGATGTAATCTGGGCTGCTCAGCTTCACTTGCTGTGAAAACACCACAGATTCTTTGACCTTCAGGGCTGTAGCGTCACACCAGTGTGACAGGAATGTGGACACAACTAAAGTTCTAAAGAATGTTGGGGTCCATTGCATATCGTGTGGAACTTTAGAATCTTGCATTGTTGTAGAATGCATTTATTTTTATAGAATGTGTAAAAACGTACACCCTTAAGTACAAGTGATATTATGCAGGTGCACAGCTAGATATATTGGGCCCTGTGAAAGCATATAATATTGTCCCCATCCCCACATAACAACAGGGGCTCCTGATAATATACCAATGCACAATACCAAGAAGTGCTGACTACAACAACAATATTTACCACATCCACATGTACATCAGATATGTTTCAGCTATATGCACCAACTAGGTCTGTAAGATCACAACAGAAACATCTGTTGGTAAAACCTGCTGTCATAACAGCTTTCAGCTGCTATGCAGTTTAGCTTTAGAACCAACTTCCAGAAGGCATCAAAAATGCTCCTACTATTAGAAGTTTTAAATCTAGACTCCAAACTGCTCTCGGCTGCTTTCTCTTATGCTTTTACATATTGTTCTTTGCTTTTATTTAATATGTCTTTTATTTACCTTATACTTATCTTATCTACATCCACTTATTTTATCTTGTATGCTTTTATATTGTTTTTTGCCTTTATTTTTGTTAAGCATTAAACTGCCTTTGTGTATGAAATGCGCTATACAAATAAACTTGAGCATGAGTGACGTTTCTAGCAAGTAAGCAAGGTTCTAGCAAGTGCCTGCTAAATCCAAAGTAATGCCAAAGGGATGTACTCTCCTTCTGCCATATTACTAGTCTGAGGCCATGACCCTATGCTGCTTAAGTGAAAGTGATTCCCATTAGTCATTGTGGTCACACAGCACACAACGAAATTTAACCTCTGCATTTAACCCATCACACCTCTGAGCAGGGGACAGCCATTACAACTGTGTCCAGGGAGCAGTGTGTGCAGACCATGCCATACTTAGGGCAGCTTACTCACAAGGGAGGATGGAGAAGAGTGCTGTTCACTTCCCCCACCCACCTGTCGGTGTGCGGAACTGAACCTGTAACCCTTTGGCTGCAAGCTCAACTCCTTGACTGCTAGCCCATTCATGCAACAAGGCACTGCCTGCGTGGTCAAAGGGTGATCATTGACCTGTGTCAGAGGCATACGCCCAGTGTCTCCCCCAGGGAACATCCTCGCACATAACAAAATCCACCGACCAGTTTCGCAATGCACGGCTTTCCTGAAAGTCACTGAAACGCTTAAACGCCCATCTGTGTTAGGGGGAGGTTTGGGTTCGGAGAAAGCAGTCTTTCCTTCCTACATTTCTCACACAGGATATCAACTGTGTGTTGGCCATCCACTCTAAATCAATAAGCTGTATCATAAAAGGGCTTTTGGGAGCTGTCCATAATAAATTCTGTGATTCTGTGAGTCCCTTACAGTACTTACCTTGATGTTTTCAGCAATGATTTCAGGGTCGTCGCAAATGGACTCGATGAAAAAGACCTGTCAGAAATAGAAGCATTTCATCATGAGCACTTTGCTCTGATCTGTTCCTACGCCTGTTGCCCAGTGCTTATGCAACGGTTTGTGCTTACACAGCACCAGCGATATTAATATTTGACTGTCCTTTTTCCCCCCAGACAGCCTGCTTAGAAATTAGAAACCTAGTAGACAGAATAGGGACCAGCTCACCTTTTTATACAGATCAATACAACAGTGTTAATTATAATTTAGTGCAGTTACATGACAACATGAATCAGATATAAGTTTATCAGAGATGTAGATGAGTGGGCTAAAGTAACCACACTCAGTGACTGACTGAAATGTCAAAGCCTATCTGCCGTTACTAAAATATGGATCAAATACAAGTTCATCAGACTGAATAGGGATGAAAGTCGATTTTGTGTTTTCAAGTAACTGCGCTGAGTGACTAAATGTAAAAGGCTATTTGCAGTTGCTAAAATGCCTCACCTTGTAACCATTCTCCTTGGCGAAGCCGAGAATGACCTCCCTTCTGTCCCTCGTGGTGTTGGTGGCATCAAACACCTGATTGAAGACAAAACACGGTGCAAATCAGTTTTATCAAAACACAGAGCTCATCTGGAGGCCTTATATTATAGTATACTACGTATGACCTAAAAACATTAAAGACCATTTTTGAGTTTATCTATGACATGCTGACCAGAGTGCTGGTATATTTTTGTTATATTTGTGATACTATATAAAGCTCATGGAAACTAGATTATTAACCCTCTCTCTCCCTCTGCCTCTCCCTCTCTCTCTCCCTCTCTCTCTCCCCCCTTCTCCCCCTCTTCATCCATCCATGCTTTTGTGTGCATACGAGTGTGTGTGTATGTGTACATACATATATGAGTATGTATGTGTGTGTGTGTGTCTACAAGTGTAAATGGCAGCTCCACTCACCGCCACCTGTCCTTGCTCCTGCATGAAGTAAGTTGCAACGTCCTGCAATGCAGCAAGGGCACAAGCCCTAGAGAGAGAGAGAGAGAGAGAGAGGAAAGTAAAATGAGACAAGAGAACATTAAAGCAAATAAAAACTGTGACACCAGAAATGTTTTTAATGGTACATGCCCAAAACATCATGATTACAAACTTTTGTGGAAGCACACTGGTGTCACAGACTTTGTTTCTTTTGTTTGACGTTGCTTTTTGGTCCAGCACCCAGACTACTTGAGGCGGCTGTACGTGCCTTAGGCCTACACACCATTACAGCTAATGGCACCCACAGAGGAAGGGAAGTTGTCGTGTTTATCCATTACATTACATTGCATTTGGCAGACGCCTTTATCCAAAACGACTTACAAAAAGCCACAATAGAAACCCATGGCTGATATGGCAAATGCATTCTTACTTGCGAATCTTCATGGCCTCCTCGTTGTCTGGACGGAAGAACTCGTAGTTTTTGTAGGTTCGTACTGCATCCCTGCGATACTGCCCCACGTTAAACACTGAGGACACGAATCATAACATCAGCAACATACTGATACTAATGTATGTATGTATGCATCATAACATACATACATACACACATATACACACAACATCAGCAACATACATACATACATAAATACACAACATCAGCAACATACATACATACATACATACATACATACACACACTCCCATCTGCAACACAGGCAACTAAAGCCCTATCGACATGCACTCTTTACCCTTAACCCAGAAAACGTGGATAATTAACATGCTGGTCAAGTTTGGCCTGGATACCTCTAGAGCTGCTGCTCCAGGCACCTCTGCCCCCTGAGCTCTTGGCTTTAAAACGGCCGCCAGTGCTGGCAAACACACTCTGGCCTCCATACTGTTAATGCAAAACAGCAGCCCTTTCTAACATATACAGTACAGTGACGGGGTTCCCACTCTTTTTCACTGACAAAATTTCAAAACTTTTCCATGACTGTTTTCTACCTGAAGTGTAGTACTTTCAGATCCCATCAAATTACTAGAGCGGTCGGCTGGCACATATTTCGTGAAATAATAAGTTATATCTTGACAAAACAATGTCATTGTGTGAACAACCTATTAAAATTCCATGACTTTTCCAAAACTTTAATTGAATTTACAGAATTCCATGACTTTTCCAGGCCTGGAAAATGAATTTTTGGATTTCCATGATTTTTCCAGGATTTCCATGACCGTGGGAACCCTGAGTGATCCCCCGTCTATTGCGGTAGTTGTGTTTTAGATTCCCCCACAACAGTATACAGTGCATATACAGTGATCCCCCGTCTACTGTGGTAGTTACGTTCCAGAACCCCCCACGATAGGTGAAAATCCACAATATAGAAAACATTTTATTTTATAGTTTAAGGTTAAATACGCCTCCCACATGCTGTTTTAATACACATACTGTATGTATTTTTGAATTGTAACAGCATTTTAAATCAATATTTATATGTGACATAGCATGCATATATTGAGGAGAAAAAAAACCACAATATTGCGGGGCCGCGGCATTACTGTACTGCAAGTGCTGTGTCTGTTACAGTATGTGGGGTGTTGTGGGCTTTTAGAGGAGAAGTCCTTGCCAAGGAATCTGCAATGTGGGTTTATCTCTAAGTGATTTTCGGTCTATGTGTTTATTTCAATGTGCCTTTATCGTGAGAAACAGGGGAGTGTGGACACAAGTTCATCATGAACAAGAGGAGGGTTTAGATGTGAGTTCATTGTGAAGAAAATGAGATTGTAGGTGTGAATTAACCCTTAGGAAGGGGAGAGTGTGAGTATGAGTTTACTCTGAGCCATAGGCGTAGGCTGTGGTGGGTCTGTGCCCACCCAGTTTGTCAATCAGGCCCACCCAATCAAAGGACTGTCTTTATTTGATTGACTGTTGAAATAATAATAGTAACCTACGTGTTACTGGCTACGCCCCTGCTCTGAGGGAGGGTAGAGCGCAGGTAACTGTGTGTGTGTGTGTGTGTGTGTGTGTTTCTGCGATCACCTCACCCTTGGTGGGCACCCCGATCCAGTTGAGGTAGCGAGTGAGCTTCTTGGAGATGTACGTCTTGCCTCTGGCAGGAAGCCCCACCATCACGATCATGGTGGGCGAGTTGGTGAACTGGGGGACCGAGGCTGTCACACAAACAAAAAGAGACGTGAGTCATCGTCACGCACGCATGCAGCAGAGTTACCATGGAGACCAGGGAGACCATGTTCCCATGAACATTAGCCCCGACCAGGGGTGGAAATTAACTCTGCAAAATTTGAACTTTTACCAGCCACTGACAAAAAAATGATAAAATTTCACCAGACATTCAATAGTAAATGATTATTTTGTGTGCAAAATCTACCAGCCACTTTCATATTTTACCAGCATTTCGCTGGTGGCTAGTGTAAATTTCCATCCTTGGCCCCGACCCCACAGATGTAGTGTAGTGTGTGTACAGTGAGTGTCCAAGGGCAGCTTATGATAGGACTCGTCAGTGCAAAAGGGCACGTGTGTCTGTGGTTGACCATCAGGCCAATCACCCTTAGCTTAGGGGGACACGCTATCATAGGCATATGACCACCCATTACTGTGAGAGAGAGAGCGAGACAGAGAGAGAGAGAGAGAGAGAGAGATAGACAGATAGAGAGACAGACAGACAGACAGACAGACAGAGCAGAAGGGACAGGAAAAAAGAGGAAAGAGATAAAAAAGGAGAAGGAAGCTAGAAAGATATAGAAACAAAGACAGAAAGAGTAAAATGCATAGACTATAAGAAGACAGAGAGCAAAAGAGATACATAAACAAGGACAGAGGAGAGAGACTCTTGGGATCTGCCACGACCCACGTTGTTTGGCTTAGACTCACTCATCAACAACCAGAACAACCTGCTCCATCTGACATTACCTTGCCCCCCCCCCCAACCCGCCCCCCCACAGTGCCACAGAATCTGAGCTGATGTAACACCACCTTGTAGTTACTACACACGAACACAGCTAAACCTGCCACTAACAACAGCCAGAGACGTTCTCCATGATTAATGAGGCAAGCATGACTGCACTCAGCATAATTACAAATCCAAGCAGGAGCGCCACGCAAAGTGCACACACACAAAAACACAACAAACACAAACTGATGTGGGCCTCCTAGACAGTAACACAAAAACACAGACAGACAGACAGAGAAATACTGCGACTGAAGGGGTTGGAGGGGAAAGAGAGAGAGAGAGACGGTGAAGGAAGGAGGGAAAAACAAGAACACAAGACAGAAAAGAAGGAAGTAAAGCGCGGCGCCGCATGTGTGTGTGTGTGTGTCCTCGCTAGCTGACGGACTGCGTGTAACTTACACCCCCTCCTGCGACTCAGCTTGCTGCTCAGCCAGGGCACCCATATCTTCTGCAGCGGGTTCTGCGTCAGCTCCGTGCGTTTCAGGGACATCCTCTGCCCTGTGTGCTCTGCACTGTGTGTCCTCGCACGTTACCTCACACGCGGGTTAAGTGTGTGTGTCCACACGGCCGTAGCTCACATTAAACTACAGGGGGAAAAGGGTCTAAGCGTGTCCTATATGGCCTGAGGGCAGCGTGTAGAAAACAGGGAGGCGTCCAAAAGAATGTGAGGGCTTGTTGGAATCTGTCTCTAAAACAGCACCAGTGACAATCACCTGAGCACTGACTGGGATAATCCGATTGGTTAACTGGAAAAGGGGGCTGGACCTTCTACACCTGCTCCCTGTTTCAGCCTGAGCACCGTTAGAGCTGAATTTAACAAACCCTACACAGCTCCCCTGCTGACTGGATAAATCCCCATTGACTAAAGACCGAGTGTCTGAAAAGTAAGCTTATATTTTGAGAAACTTTTTCTGTCACAGGTTACTATAAAAGTCTTTCCACAAAGTCAGATATGAATGTAGAGTACACATAACAGACAGATGGTTGCTGTGACTGGATAAACCCCTATTGACTAAAGACTGATAACAGCTTTTTGTTTGTAGCTTAAAATGTAAAATGTAGCCTGAAGAAGAGTGTCTGAAAGTAAGCTTATATTTTAAAAAAAGTTTCTGTCACAGGTTACTGTAAAAGTCTTTCCATGAAGTCAGATATCATGAATGAGTACTACATGAATGTACAGACTTTATAGACACATGGTTTGAGCAAACCAAAAAGCACAGACACCATTACATGAACTGTGGTGGGTTATACTACTTGCATGGTTGCTTATCTGTAATAATCATTAAAATTATTTTAAAACTTTCATACTCTATTTCATCCTCATCTTTAAGTGTCCTCAACACATGCAAACCTATTTGTAGATCCGGTACCCCTGTCTTTTTTGGAAATATCCCTATGGGCAAGTCTAAGTCAAACCATCACACTTCTGAATGAATTTTGTCATGAAAACTTACTGTAGTCAGTTGTATACAGCAGTTCCATGTTGCATAGGAGCCGACACTCTCATCCAGAGCAACCCACAGTTATTTAGGTACAGGGTTTCAGTTATAGTCCCTGGAGCAATGTGGGGTTAGATGCCTGTCTGAAGGGCAATTGCTGTTTACTCCCCATGACCTTTCTACTGGAATGGGATTTGAACCGGTGACCTTCTGCTCTTCCTCTCAAGACCAACACTCTAACCACTAGGCTACAGCTGGCCACAGAATGGTCCCTGGTTAAAGTTAAACTGTGGCTTTGATCCTGATTTTTTTGTCATTCTACGCTCGTGATGGACACAGCAACCAGCAAGAACACCCTAGCTGCATTAAAAACCCTTAAAAACTAAATAAAAATAAAAACAAATTTAGAAGGACCACTAGATTTTAACAGCACCACCGCCTCAACACCCTCACAATGCAGAGATTGTACTTTGGCTATTTAACCGAATTAACACTTAGATTTAGATTCAGAAATTAATCTTAATTACCACACCACAGACAACCAATCAGAGTGGTTGTAACAGCATGTAAACAAAGGGGCGGTGCTTAATATGTTAGTATCTTGACTGACACTTACTGATAACTGTTCAATGTGATATGATATTAGACTTTGATCCATGTATCACTTTAAAGCTTTTTGTTCCCTCTCTCCACTGATTCCAGCATTTCATTTGTGAATTCTGGTTCACTGTGACTCAATTTCTCAATAGATCTTCTTTAAACACTGTATTTACCTATAATACATATTATACAGTAAAAAGCTATTGCTGTTACAATGCTCTCTCAATGATTGGCTGCTGCAGACAACACCTCCAACATGCATAAATACTTCAGAGCGACCAGGAGAGGGCAGGAACAGACTTACAACTGTCACGACTTCTGTCATAAGCTGTCCTCTTGGCAGGCAGAGTACTGTCCATTAGTCTGTGTGTGTGTGTGTGTGTGTGTGTGTGTGTGTGTGTACTGCTGCTGACTCAGGTGTCTGCTACACCTCAGCTTTGATCTTCTGAGGTGGCTGTCGACAACAACACACTCTGACCCCAGTGCATCACTCACACTCACACACACACACACACACACAAACGCGGAAGGCACTGTACAGGTGGAGGGCTGAGAGACTGTTCA
Organism: Setipinna tenuifilis; assembly: GCA_030347295.1. Classification (NCBI taxonomy): domain Eukaryota; kingdom Metazoa; phylum Chordata; class Actinopteri; order Clupeiformes; family Engraulidae; genus Setipinna; species Setipinna tenuifilis. Next base: position 27,885,765 of record CM059270.1, on the reverse strand, counting down.
TGTAGTGATCACAGATTATGTATATGACTTTCAGCTGTACTATGATTGATGTGTTTTCTTGTTGAAGACATAGCTGCATGCAGTGAAGAGTGAAGAAGTAGCCTGTAAACCAGCACCTTGTACTTTGTCCCTTTGTTTTGTGCAGAGGGCCTGGCACTGGTGTCATTGAAATGGCTGGTTGTAGGCAGAATCCTTCCTAGCCAAATCAGCGCACAGACCGAGTGTTCGTGAGCGTTAGTTGCTAGTCCGCTAGTTTCCGGAAAGCTTCGTAACTTCCTTCACGTTGATTCACACCTCCAGGAAGAAAAACGTTTCTTGATACAGCACAGACAGACCCTCTGTACAAAACGAAGTGAGGTACTAGGGGCTGGTTTACCAGACTACTGAAGAAGGGCCATTCACAAAACCAAGCGGCTAGCTCGGCCATTCACACTGTGGAGCCGTGCAGAGCTGAGAAGCAGACCCATAAGGTCAAAGGTCGATGAATTACGCACTAACGGGATTACTCAGTATTAGATCGCACTCACTCCACGAGCTAACGAGGTAGACAGACTACAGTGTTGCAACTGCTGGCAAGCAACATGGAGCTTGTAATATAGACCATCTTGGTTGACAGGGACAAGTTATTAAAAACTACCCTACAGAAGGATACTTTATTGACGTACCATCACTCATACACTCAACACTCATACTATATTACTATGGATATTTACTGACATTTTTTCAATCAAATGTTTTTGACAGGGACAAAAATTTAAAACTGTCCTACAGAAGGATACTTCATTCAGGTACCATCAAACACTCATGCTATATTACTATGGATATTTACCAATATTTACTAAAAAAAACTTTACGTTTTTTTCTAACTGAATGTGTTGTGCTGTAACTGGACAGGATCATCCACAAACAAGGAGGTGTCATCAACACAACGCCACATTTCCTTTGGCCTATTCAAATCCCTCCAGCAGAACCGAGCAACCCAGTGCCCATCAGTTAGGCATAATACAACGACTGCAGCACAACACACAGCAAGACTAACTGAGAGTCCAAAGACATAACACAACAAATTACAGGCTACATTTTACATTTCAAGCTACATATAGCTGTAATCAGAGTCTATGCTCCCTGTAAGTTGAACACTCAGCCCTTGGCCACGCTGGCATCACCAAGCTCTGCTTGTTGTCCTACAGGACCGTCTGCAGCTTGCAGCAGTGACTGCCTTTGTGACCTCCTTTACTGTCCAGCACTGACTGTGTGACTATCAGTGACTGACTGTGTGACTCTCTATGACAGGGCTATTCAATTAGTTTGGGACTGGAGCCAGTTCATCAAACTGAAACTAAACCAGGGGCCGGGCAATATGACTTATCAAGGTATCAATTAAAGCAATGAACTCAAATCATCGCTGAGTAATCTATCTGATGTTGGACCTCGCATCTTAACGCCATAGCCCACGGACGTGTGTTTACGGAATATACTCACTCTCGCGTGTAATAACTAAATTACATTACAGTACTGACGTTTTGAACATGCTAAACGAACGTGTCACTCAACAATGTATAGACACAATCCTTGATTCCATGTTGTATATGATGACCCAGGCATGTATCAAAACCCACGGTCAACAACATTAGAAATACACCAGTGTGGGTTTGTGACCTGGGCTCTGCTCTGTGAACTCGTTCTCCCCATGTGTCCCAATATAACCCCAGGGAGATGGCACCTAGGTAGCCAGTAATCCTGGCACTGCATCGGGGCCCACGCAGGCACACCACCATGCCATGCCAGAGACAGCTGCCCAACGGCCAGGCCTGGACAGGGGTCCCTTGTAAGGTGACACGTTCCTACCAGCCAGTCCTGTCAGAGTGGACACCGGGACTGCTCTGCACCTAGGTGTGAGGGGACTCAAGCTTCGGTCAGCCCCCCAACCCCCACCAGCTTTCATGGAGTCACAGTTCATGGGAATGTTCTCGTTCTAGGGTTGCAAGCACAGCTTAGCAAAAGCACATGCCAAGCCACAAGTGTCCATAGCTGGCCATGTTTAGATCAGTTAACTTGCTGAGTTCTGACAACAACACACCAGACGTTCTGTACCAAAGTGCTGATCTCTGCTTGTGAATAACTGTGTAATAAATGGTCATTTACACAGTAATCTGAAGTAGTTTTATTATCTATCCCCAATAACAAGCATCCACGTGGTTCATTCAACACATATCCTACTCTATTAGAAATACCGACAAGCATTACAAGACCTTCTTTGTAATGAAACTCTCCAACGCACAAAACAAGCCGTAGCAAGGGTAAAGACGACACTATGTATGACCTGACAAAGACACAGTCATGCATGCGATCAGTCATGCATTGCATTACACACTGCAAGTCCACTCAGAAGTTAAAAAACATAACCGTGCCACACCTCACCTGTGCTCTCGCACCGCATGCGTTTCCGAACTGGCCGAACGGGCGTTTGTGCCATTGTTGCACGCTTATTGAAACCGCAGGGCCGTGTAGTGAGTGTCCTTGCAATGTGGTCTTCAGAGTCACAGTCACAGATACACAACGTGGTCTTCACAGATGCAAACACACAGCCCCTTTAGTCACGACCATCCACATGGGTGTTAGAGACTCCCTCTTTCACGACCAAGCACCGCGGGGCCCCACCTTTCAGACTCTCGACGTGTGGATATTTGATCCGAACCTTTCTGCCTCGTGCCCTTAGCTGCTGAGTAGGCCGTCATATACATAGGCTATTGCTTGAGTTCAGGACAGGAAATGTCAGCTGCAGGAACGAAAGACAATCGACTGGTGAGGGATAAATCTCACAGATGCCTCGCTGCAGTGCAACCCCAGCTCATTTTTTGTCTTTGTAACTCTTGATAACTTCCCTGAGCATATGAGTATTCCTACCAAATAACTAGCATGGTATAATTTGAGTGTTTTGCCTAGTCCAGACGCAGGGATACAAGGCGCAATTGCAAGTCTCAGGACAGTTTCCTCATTGGCGTTGTTGTGCGAGGCATGTGCCTGCTATCTATGCAACACTGCGTCTCCGTCTGGAGTCAGATGCATGTACACACTCTGTGGTCGACATTTTTTGTTGTTGCTTATCTATGATTTACAGGCGTTATTAGTTGCAAGCCACTGTGGCAACTGTGGTTGAAAAGAGATTAGCCCACAAATGAATGTGAATTGAAACCAGTGTTGAACCGAAATGATTGGCTGTGGTGAAGTTGGTGTAATTAACACTTATTATAGTTCATGACGAAAACCATTATTTACCAAAGTGGTTTCGAGCATTTAAAACGTACCGTGTCGCCATTCAATGTTTGCCAAAATGCATGACTGAAACTCGAGCTCTTATGCTCACCTCACTCTGACAATAATGATTACTCACCATGTGGACGCTGGAAACGGGGCATTCGCTCGCCGCTAGCGGGGGGCTCGGCCATTGCTTGCGTAATAGGCGTTCCGTTCATATTCTAAGCAAATAACTTGAGTGTATTTATGGAGCGTCGTTAGCAGATACGTGGCGTGCTCCTTTGGTAGGCTGTGGTTGGTGGTGCTGCTGCGAGTCAAATGTTGTCTCATAGATTCGTTACTGTTTTTCCTCGCCTACAGCTTGGATCCGTGGTGGTAGTTCACACTGTCCCTTTCCTGCATCAGTCCCCACGCGGGCAGAATCGCGCGTAGGCTCATTTGTGCGCCAATGTGTCCCGCATTTGACTCTATCACCGAGCCATGAAGACGAGGGTGTCCTTGTGAAATGCAAAATAAAAGGTCTGGACTGGAGGGTCCACTTGCTGACGGCGGTGAACGCTCATCAGTGCTGTAGCATAAAGACGGCTACAATATCCTGGAACAAAAGCCCGCCCCTTTCCACGAGCCAAACAATTGTAGATGCTGAAATATTTGGCCCTATCACAGCACCGACGTGTGAAAATGCATCATCATATCCAGCCCAAGTTGTACATTAAAAAATGATAATGCTTAAGCATGTAGGTAAATACAACACCAGCTACACAGTGCGGTTGTTAAGAGTCGATCAGTTATTTAATTGTAAACATCTTTTGGCATGAGCCGGACCGAAGGAACAGGGTGTGTTTGCTCTGTGCTCTGGGAGAATTATCTACAGGGCAAAGGTTACAGGGACCCTTAGGAGTTTTGTTTGCTCATCATAGACTGGCCTTTACACCTATGTCCCTTTAAGTTGGACTATTAAAGGACAAGCAGCCCACAGAATGCACAACAAACTGACTGGGCATTTTGCATACAAGCTTAGCGGTTAAAGCTCTGTTCACTTGTCATGATAGGACAGAACAGATAACTCACTCCAAATATATCATATTCCTGCATCCCTTTTCCTTGTTGGTGGAAAGTCGCAAGGCAGACTCAACCAACAGGCTATTCAAGCTGGACAAGGCTGGGTTGATTGGCAGGTCTACAAAGTGACAGCAACAATACTACTATCACGATGACTGTGCTGATCTCGTTATAGTCATACCTCTGTAATAACACCTTCAATGCATGTAGGCCTACCACCTTCTCTCTCTCTCTCTCTCTCTCTCTCTCTCTCTCTCTCTCTCTCTCTCCCCCCCCCCCCTCCTCTGTGTGTGTGTGTGTGTGCATGCCAGATAGACAGGCAGGCAGACAGTGGCAGCTTACTACTTGGAACTTGTCTTTGAAGTTGCCTCATGACTGTAAATACATGCGCACACTTAATCGGTGTCCTTGCGCGGGGAGTTCCTACAACACTGTAGTAGGTTGCACTATGGATGTCAGTCATTGTTCAGATTGTCTGCATACTTTCCCACACTTACTCTTACACCAAAAAAGCCAATGCAACTTAATGAGTGGGATTGTAGAAACTGCCAAAAGCCTGGACAGCATGGTATTGTGGTTTTAACTAATTCAAAATTGAAGGCGAAAGTCATTAAAATCCAAGTTGCCTTTTGACAAATGGCCAGAAAGGGCTATTTACAGCCACCAGTGTTTCCCTCAGCTTGGCTCCTCATGTCTTTCAAGGCCATGCTCTACTCCAACTTTGCTTTCTACTGCCCTCTAGAGGAGGTGTAGGAAACTGCACCAAACTGGGACCAGGATGCTTATGTTGTCTTGCCAACCAGAGGGGTAATATAAATGTTCCTGACCCCCAAAATATCTTCTTCATCATCATCATCATCATCATCATCATCATCATCATCATCATCATCCTCCATTGTTTATTCAGAGAAAGTTTGACTAAGCATTAAGCTCTTTTACAGCAATGCCCTACGATCAAGCAATTTAAAAAACAGAAAAAAAAATGTAGAAAAAGAAACAAAGTATATATAAAAAGTAAAAAAGGTACTCATAAAATAAAATTAAAACAAGAACACTGTACAGGCGTCATATAATCTACTAAAGCCTTAAAGTTGTCTGCAGACACAGGTTATTATTAAGTTATTAAAAACATTTAGTCTGCACTCCACACCCAGGTCTTATTCTGGGCTGAGACAGGTCTATACCACATACATGTCTGCACTGGAGAAGGAGCTGCTTTCAATCTCATTGTACTTGTGTGTAGTGACAACAAACGGCATTCTATTTCTCTATTCTATTCTATTCTATTCTATTCTATTCTATTCATTCTACATCAGATGCAGCCATGTGGTACAAGGTACAAGTGTCAACTGCAAGCTTAGAGAATAATAATTAATTTGACACATTAACTGTAAAAAATGCTTTGCATTAGCAACCTGCATTCTATTTTTTTTTTCAAATGAACTGCATTAATGCAGACATACAACAGATTAATATATTCTTAAGACTGATTTTCCACAAGCCTTTCTTACTTCACATTTGAAGTGACTGCTGTAGGTCTGTGGCAGCTCTAAAAACAACTCCCGACCTGTCAAACACACCTGGCAACAACTCATCCAAGACCATGCCTCTGTTTGGATAAAAAAAAAAAGCAGCTGAGGTTGTGAGGCATTGCTTACCAGTGATGGAAAAGAATAGTTTAAGGAGAGAAAACAGTATTCCTTCTACTCGTCTCTGGAGGTATGTTGTGGGGGGTAGCCAGAGTGGAGTCCCTCAGTCCATGTTATTGGCTACAACGTATGCTGCAGACTTGGCAGTGGAAATCAGACTACAAACTTTTGTATGCTATACTTTGTATACATATGTCGTGGGTGCAATGTTGTGTATGTCTGAAGGCCCTAAACACAGACGTTCTTTTATAGTCCTGTAACTTTGTGACATGTCATGGTTGCACAGTGCTGTGTATGCTTTAAGGCCATAGATGTTCTTATATAGTCCTGTCAATGAGGAAAGAAGTGGCTTGAAATGATCCACACATCAATTCAACCAATTAACATGAAACATAAATGTTCCATAACACTTAGCATATGCATAAAATATCCGAAATGACTTGCAGTTAAGGAAAACATTGAAGCCACAGCACACAGGAAATTACCCAAGTAATATGTAAGTGAAAGGAGAACAAGTCGAGATTGCATGCAAGTGTAGGTTACATGTCATGGTTAGTGTGTAAGAGTTATAGCTCACAGGAAATAACAGAAGTAATACAGATATGCAAGGAGAAGAAGAAGAGAATACATGTAAGTGTAGGTTAAGATGGTTACTGACTAAGACTTTGTAGGATAGGACCTGCTTCTTGTAATTAAACACACAACCCTTCTGCTCTTCTAGCAACTGGTAGCTTGTTCCACCATTGAATAAGCTTGTTCCACTATTGGGGAAACACGAAAGACCTTTTTAAATATCAAGCACCCCTAACTAGAATAATGTGTCTGGTGACCCCACCAAAGGCTTGGCTATGGGTCAAATGAGGGCTGTTTTTTTAGTCATTTAGGTGTGCCCCGTAGTGCTTAGTCTGTTAAATACCTCAAGCTCATCGAGGTATACTAAGGACATGACTCAGTGACAGCAGGCCTGGGTGGTTTGACTCAAAGTAATTGGCAAACTTCCTGAAAAAGACCCATGGGGTCAGGACTTTTGACTCGGTTTACCTCTTGTTCACAAGTTCAAACATAACCAGGTTTGTCATTAAGCCATGTTACTTGTTGCAGCTAGTGTGTTTTCAGTGAGGGGAGGCCAGTGTGAAATGTGTAACAGTGTGGTTAGATTACATATTAGCCCAGTTTCTGTCTGCAACTTGACGTGAACCGACACATTTTGAGCATTGTACCCAATTCTGAAAGGTTGGGCATGTCATTGATTATGAGTCAGTCTTGACATGTGAATTTCTCGACCTGTGATTTTGAAATCTGTGACGTCCTACGACAAGATAGCATGCATGAGAGTTGGCGGCCTTGCTAGTGTAAGCCTGTAAGATTGTTTGTTGCCATTCTAATCTCTCTCATAATGAAAAGCAAATGACGACATTACACAGTTCAGCTGAAGCTAAATAACATAAAAAAGAATTTTGTTGGGAGTCGTATGACGTGAATGATAGTCAATGGAATGATAGAACAATGGTACATTGTCCTGCAATGTGACCAGTCCTCCAACCAAGAGGCGTCAAGAATTTGTGGTTATAAGACCTTATAGTGTGACATGGTCAATCTTAAAAGGACAACCATGAAAGACAAAAAAAAAAAGAAAATGGTATAATCTGACCTGGTCATAAAGGAGACACATAGACACCAGCGTGGCTACAGAAAAGTTTCTTTTTATTTTACTCCAAAAAGAAAAGCCAACACATAATCCAAAATTAGACTTTAAAACACATGCCAGAGCTGAAAGGCTAAAAGTAAATATGCAGAGGACAAAGACATGGTTGTACAAACAGACAGAGAAGGAATCCAGGGTGGTGACTTCAGTAAATAAAGAAGCTCTGAGACTTGCCAGCGAATCTGCTGCAAATCTCATTAGTCACTAGTAGCCATCTTTTCTTAACAAAACAAGGCGTTCACAAGATTTTCGTGTGTGTGTGTGTGTGTGTGTGTGTGTGTGTGTGTGAGAGAGAGAGAGAGAGAGAGAGAGAGAGAGACTGTCTCTAGTAGCCATCTTTTCTTAACAAAACAAGGCGTTCACAAGATTTCCGTGTGTGTGTGTGTGTGTGTGTGTGTGTGTGTGTGAGACTGTTGGTGCCACTGTTGAAAAGACCTGCAAAAAACTGCAGCGCGCTCTACTTTAAACAAGTATGTATAAAATGGAAATAAAACTCTTGATACAGTAAAATAAAAAAAAGCTTGTCACTACAGCTACTCTCTCAACATCTCTCTGTAAAGAGTCACATCATTTTCCATAGCAAATACAAGAGTATAGAAAGACTTCGGCAAGAAACAAAACATGATCAGGCTTGTGTACAAAACTCATCAGACAATAGAATGGATCAAGTGTAAGAGAGAAATCAGTAAAATAAAAAAAGGTCACACGATATCTACTCTCATCTTTAAAAGGGGAATGAAAGACCTGATGGAGATTACTGTGTCAACCCTGCTTGTTCACAACATTCATGATTCTACCGTTAAACGAAAAAGAGCTTTTATGCAATCATTATTTATCTGGCACAGGGGAAGAAAAAAGAAAAAAAAGAGAGAAATATATCATATAAAATGCCTCTAAAACATAATTGTAGTATTGCCTACTCGACAGGGGGAACACAAAAGTACATGATGTCACATCAGTGCGGCGGTCGCTCTACTCGTTGGGATTGGGGTTCGCGTCCGGGTATTCCGAGAGGTCAAAGGTCAGAACTTTGCTGATGACGCAGTCCCCTTGCTGCACACACACACACACAGAGGGGGAGAGACAGGGGAAAAAAGAGGGGGAAGGGGGAAAAGAGGCCAGTTAGCTGAAGTAAGCGTTTGTCAACAGACGGTCTATTCTGTGACTACAATGAGCATGGACCCTGACCATGATTTTACAGCTGTAATTTAAATATGATCCGTAAATATGATCCCAGTAATGGCTGCAGATGTGGACTTCAGTCATTTTCTGGCAGTTGACTGGAGCCAGACAGGCTGACCAATGTAGAGTGTATGGTCTTGTATTGTCAAAACAAAGTCTACTCAGACCATAGAAATTGTACAAAGTGTACTTAGACCATAGAAATTGTGTAAGCATTTACTCTGCTTTGTGGCTCTCTTGTATCTGGGCTGTCTCAGAGCTGACAGTGTGTTTAGTAAACTAACGCACATGTGCACATTCACCTCAGGGTAGGTGTTTGTGTGTGTGTGTGTGTATCTAAGTGTGTGTTTGTTTTATCTGACCCCAGGGTAGGGGTGTGTGTGTGTGTGTTTGTTTCATCTCACCTCAGGGTAGACTCCGACGAGGGCATCGGCCTTGGTGTAAAACTCCTCCTTCAGGGAGATGACGATGGCTTGGAAGTTCTGGACAGACTGATCCTTGATGTAGTTCGCCACCTAGTGGGCAAAGCGAGTAATTACACACAGTTATTGCCACAGCTCAAGAACACTCATGGCCCAACACACAGCCTCCAAATACAATGTCCTGGAAATTGCTTAAAAAATCAAAACAACAAAAAAAAACTCTCTCACACACACACACACACACACACACACACTTAAAAGAAAACAAAAAGTCTTTTTTTAGTTTGTTTAATGTGTTGTATTATGTTATGTATATAGTGTGTGTGTGTTCTTTGAGAATTGGACACTGACTCTGGCAATACACTGATGAAATGATGACGTTAAATACAGACCTTGCCAATGTTGGTGTTGTCGAGAGCAGCATCAATCTCGTCCAGCACGAAGAAAGGGGCAGGCTTATAACTGGGAAGGCAAACACAGCAACAGTAAGAAACAACTCAAGACACAGTCCCTCATTTATGTGGCCAGGGGGATAATACACACAGCTGAAATCTGGGGATATCAGTCCACATCTGACTTCAAAAGCTGGCATTAGTCATCAATGACAATGGGCTTTTGTCTATGGCCAACTATTTTTAACTTAATGCCTATGCTATTCTATGCTAACATGGCACCAATGCACCAGCACACCACGGGTATGTAATGCCAACTAAGTGCACATGTGGGCATAGAATAGCATAGGGACTAAGTTAAATATAGTTGCCCATAGTCAAAAGCCCACTGATAAAATGTACACTAACATATAGCATATATAGCAACTAGGATATATATATATAATAAATCATTTGACCTAGACAGAAGAAAAGCCTGTCGCATTTGTTCACACACACACACACACACACACCTACGAATGACAGCCAGCTGGCACAGCCAGTTTTACACACACACACACAGACAGACACACACAGACAGACAGACAGACAGACACACACACACACACACACACACATACTTTTTCTTGTATCATAGTGAGGTCCTTCATTGACTACCATTCATAACTAACTAAAGAATGCTTAACTGTGCCCAGACCAAAACAATCCCTAACCACAACCTGTCAGTAAAGAAATGTTTTTGCACTTTTACTTTTTTTCAATAACAACAAAATGACCAAGAAAAATACTGCTGAGTAGTGAGGTCCTTCGAAATGACCTCACTAGTCAGTGTTTTTTTAGTTTTCCTATTATAGTGAGGACATTTGGACCTCACAACTATGCCAGTGCAAGCCCACACACACACACACACACACACACACACACACACCTGTGAATGGCGAAAAGCAGGGCCAGGGCAGCCACGGTCTTCTCTCCTCCCGAGAGGTTGTCCATGGGCCGGAAGCGTTTGCCTGGAGCTACACAGTTGTAGTTGATGCCGTCCAGGTAGGGCTCCTCAGGGTTCTCTGGACCCAGGAAGGCCTGAGAGGGGGACACACACAGTCACTTATACCTCTGGGGGGGAAACACAGTCAGTTATACCCTTGGAGGGGACACAGTCAGTTACACCTCTGCTACCCAGGAAGGCCTAAGAGGGGGGGGGGGGGGGGGGTTGCGTGCAGTCACTTATAGTTCTCTGGGGGTTGGAGGGGGGCATGTCACTTATGCCTCTGTCACTTACAAGAGCCACTCAGACGCTCAGAGAACACTCTGGCAGTTTTAAACTGTTCGTAAATTCAGAGTGCTAATCAAACTGTCGTTCGTTTATTCAGTGTCACACAGTGTTCAGAGCGTACTCCGGAGACTCCAAATGAAAAGAGAGAGTCACAGAGTGTGGCGTTACACTAACTGGTTATATCGCTGCTATTTTATTAGTCTCACAACAGCATCATGGTATCGGTTTTTTTGCTGTCCAACGTACATTATGTTCATCATTGACATCGACCTCAAAATTGGGATGAGCAGCACCTGAATTAAACATTAAAAGCCCAAATTTACCTTCGGGGCCATTTGAGTGAGGTCCACTTATGTAAACAAAATCGTTCGTTAATTCAAAGGAAGATGGATAGCTTAGATCTACCTGCAGAGCCTAGCTCCATTTTCCGAGTAGCAAATTTATTTATAAACGCACCATGTACCTCTAGGAATTATGATGGAAATTCAGAGGGGGAAACCACTTAAACAGTAGCAACACTGAGGTACACACTATGCCTGTTTACGTGTGTGTGTGTGTGTGTGTGTGTGTGTGTGTGTGTGTGTGTGTGTGTGTGTTCTGACCTGGGCACTGCTGTTGCGGGACAGAGCCTTGTAGATCTCGTCGATGTTGGTGGCGACGGACTCGAAGCAGGCGTTGAAGCGATCGAATCGCTCCTTCTTGATCTGCTCGAACGCCTGCTTGGCCTTCTTGGCCCTCTTCCTGGCCGCCTCAAACTCTGCAGGAGGGCCAACGGTCAGTCAGTCAGTCAGTCATGCAAGCAATCCCATTTAGAGTCATCCTACTGCATGGCTAATCACAACAATACACACACACACACCGGCACACACACACACCGGCACACACACCGACACACACACACACACACACACACACACACACACACACTCCAACAACTTTCTTCTGGCTGCACAACCCTGAACTAAATACTTATTCCCTACCCAAAGATTTGTCTTCCTCTTAAAAAGGACCAAAAACTGTCTCAAAACTGTGCCTTAGCCATTCTCACCCACCCTCTCTTTATCTCTCTCTCACACGCACACACACACAGACACACTCACAGCATCACCGACACACACACACAGCCGTACCGTCGCTGGTCTCCTGGAACTTGTCCCTGACGCTCTCGAGCTTCTCCATGGCCTTCATGTTGGGGGCGCTGATCCTCTGCAGGATGCTCTGCTGCTCGTTCAGACGCTGCTGCAGCGTGTTCATCTCCGCCTTGATCTCCTCCTCCGACAGGGCGTCCTACACACACACACACACACACACACACACACACACAGATACACACACACACACACACACAGATACACACACACAGTCAGTTCACAAGAGGAGTTAATGTGAGAAAGAACACTTCCAGCAGTGAGTTCTAAACACACACACACACACACACACACACACACACACACACACACACAGCCAGCCCTAAACACACCACACACACAGACAACACCATCAGCTTACAAGATGAGTTCATGTGAGCATTAAAGAACACATCTGTTTTACAATGGTGGAGCACATATTTTCCAAAACCTATGAAATTACATTCAGTGTACACTTAACACACATAGCGAAGTGAACAGTTTATTCATATTTTTGTGCAAGGTAAATGTATTTTCCTGCCTTAACCACCTATGTAAAGAGATAGATTTAACATAAGTTCTTAACCAAGACTAGTTCTTCATCATTGCTATTTAGGTGTCCGCCAACACTACAAAGAAAAGCGTGCTGTAGATGGGAGGCTGTGTTTGGCTGGTGTAGTGATTCACCTATGCACAGAGATAGATCTAACAGAAGTTCTTAATCAAGGCTAGTTCTTCATCATTGCTATTTACGTGTCCGCCAACACTACACAGAAAAGCGTGCTGTAGATGGGAGGCTGTGTGATAGATCTAACAGAAGTTCTTAATCGAGAATAGTTCTTCATCATTGCTACTTCAGTGGTAGCCAACATTAATCAGTAAAGCGAGCTGTAGATGAAAGGCTGGTGTAGTCACTCACCTTGTGGTCCTCGGACAGGTTGCTGTAGTCGATCTCAATGAGAGCCTCTTTGGCCAGCACCGAACTGGACGTCCTCTGGCTACTCTCCTCCTGCTGGGAATTTCCCTGCAGGCCCCACACACACACACACACACACACACACACACACACAGACACACACACACACACACACACACACACACAGACAGACAGACACACACACACACACACACACACACACACACACACACACACAGACAGACACACACACACACACACACACACACAGACACAGACACAGAGAAATACACAGGCACACACACAGGCTTAATTTCACACAAACAGATCTGATAGATGTATTGGTCAACCTAAACAAATATTGCTGCTACAAATGAGGGAAACTACTGTGTGTGTTTGTGTGTGTGTGTGTGTGTATGTTTGTGGTGTGTGTGTTGGGGCTATTGTGTGTAAACACGTGAGACACACACACACACCTCCTCCTGGCTGATGTCATCCATGGTGCCGGACTTAAGTGGCAGCCGGATGTCCTGCATCTTGCAGGCCTGCAGCAGGTTGTGCCGGTCGCTGCGCTTCTGCTCCAGCTTGGTCTCGATGGCCGTCACCTCCTTCTGCAGCTGAGTCAGCTCCCTGCACACACACACACACACACACACACACACACACAAACACACACACACACAAACAGACATACACACAAACAGACACACACACAAACAGACACACACACACACAGCGGGCCGTCACACACAGAAGACCACAACAGAGCCATTTCACAGCAGCCAATTTTCCAGGAAGCAGCGAAGTAACCGCAGGTGATGACATCCAATAACGATCTGATTCTGCTACATTCTGTCAGTAATAACACCTGTGCTTACCTTGCTACTTCTCGGAAAGATGGCTGCTGCCAAATGACCCTTATGATACTTACTATGCCTACCGAATACTTCAGTCTGCTCAAATTAACAATACAGGAAAGCTGAAGGTAATACTGTGAGACTTTGAATTTAATTAAAAATATGTACATTTTGTTCAACTGCACCCTTACATTAAACACAAGCTAACTGTTTGAAGCAACATGAACACTTTACTGGAAACTTCACGAAAAACTTTGCAATTTGTTTTAAGTTTCACCATAAAACAGAAATAAAATAGACATTTTATTTACTGCCATGGCACTTACAGGCCTGTGATATACAAGAGTTATTAATAAAAATACTATAAATAAGCAACCTATAAAAAGACTGAGGTAATTCTGGGAAGTGTCCCTGTACTACTTATTGCCCTAATTTAATTGGGGACAAAGGAATTAAAAAAAAAAATGTTGTTATTGGCATTGGGCACCCTAAAAAAAACGCCTAAAACCCTAAAACACATTAGGCTTATAGCTGGAAAAACATGTTCTTATTGGCATTGGACACCCTAAAATGGCTAAAACCCCTAAACCCCTAAAACACATTAGGTTTATAGCTGGAAAAAATGTTTTTATTGGCATTGGACACCCTAAAACACATTAGGCTGTTGCCCCGCCCCCCTTACTTGTTGGCTCCGCCCAGCTTCTTGCGGATCTCCTCCATCTCGTGGTTCTTGTCGTTGACCTCTGACTTCTTGGTCAGGTGGCCGTTCTTCAGGTCCTGCAGCTGGGCCATGGTCTCGTCGATGATCTTCATGTGCCTCTGCTCCTCCTGGTAGACAGAGAGAGAGAGAGAGAGAGAGAGAGAGAGAGAGAGAGAGAGAGAGAGAGAGAGAGAGAGAGAGAGAGAGAGAGAGAGAGAGAGAGAGAGAGAGAGAGAGAGAGAGAGAGACAGGAAGACATAAAGACAGAGAGGAAGACACAGAAAGAACATTAGAGGGAGAGAAAGAGAGGGGTGAATGAAAGATACGAGACAGGAGTGGTCAGGTCATGAAAACTGCTAGTTGAACTGCATCTACTGTAGTTATTATTATATTTATGAAACCATTACTCCTTATTTCCAGGAAAACTCACCTACTTGACTATACAAGTGCTTATAAACTGACTTACTATTATTACCCATTTACAACACTGTATTCTATCTCACTCATACTTCATTCTTTGCATTCCTACTTTTCATCTTGGTTGAGGCTGTTTCTATTATTTTTATGACGTTTAATTATACAACTTCTCTCTAATTCCTCATTTGGTTTAAGTTCTTCCTTTGCTCACTCTATATGCCATCTTACTCATAAGTTATTCTTTGCAATCCTACTTTTTTATCTTAGGTTAGGTTTTAATTATTTTTCATGTTGTTTACCTTCTTCATGCGCTCGATCTCGCTCTCGTCCTTCTTGACCGTCTGCTCCCACATGATGACCTTCTCCTGGTCCTCCTTCAGCTGGTTCTTCTCGTAGTCCAGCTGAATGCCCAGACGGGTCTTCTGGGTCTCAAACTCCAGGCTGGCATGGGTGGGTAGGGTGGGGGGGAAGAGGAGCAAGGACACAACCACACATGACTACAGGAAAAACACAGAAAGAAACTGCAGCAGCACTATTTCCTACTTTCTCTTCTCACATTGGTCATTGTCACTTTGTATGACATAAGGCCTGGTGCACACAACCACACATGACAAATTAGACGTACCTCTTCACATGAACTACATGCATGAAAAACACAGAAAGGAACAGCAAAAGACTGCAGCAGCACTATTTTTTAACGTTCTCTTCTCATGTTGGAGATGAGTGCACATTCACATTTGAGGTTGTGCAGACGGGTCGGGCATTCGGTGCTTACCGCTTCTTTGCGATCTCGTTCTGCCTCTTCACCTTCTCCTCCTCGAACTCACGGATGTTTCTGACACCGATCTCCTTACAGAACTCCACAAACACCTCGTCCTCCACCTACATATTTATATTCATCATCAAGTCAATGACAAGACGTGCAAAAACACAACACAAACAAACCAGTTTTTCCCATTATGTTACTGCAAAAAGGAGCTACAAACAGTGACAGAGAGGACAGCTAACCATCTTCTAAAGCACAGTATGTGACTAAATGTAAATACAAAATGTAAATAAATAAATAAATGTAAATACAAACCAGATTCATGCGGTCTTTCAGGTCCTTCATGTCCCTCTCGCGTGATTGGATGATTCTCTTGATGTCGTTGATGCGTGGCCCAAAGTTGGCCAGCTCACTCTCCAGCTTGGACTTTTCCTATGGTTTCACACAGATGAAAATGACTTAATGTGAAATACAGCCAAATGCAATATCTACTACTGTGAATTCCACCATAATACCATGCACATATGTAGGTCTATGATTATTTTATTAGGTGTTAATTGTAACATTTAAAAAACCTGTCCATGGCATGGAGATAAAAAAAATCTTGGGTTAGAGGTTCATCAGGAACTGGGTCAAAGAAAGAAAGGCGGTCTATTTTGTTCTTGTTGTCACCATACATACAGCAGTGGGAATGAAAGAGTTATTCTCAGTTCCATTTCTGTACTTCCCATTCTATTATCTTGTGATTATGCAACATGTCCTCCATTAGGCTCAAAATAGCCTGCAGCACCACCACACTCGAGTGTTTCATTGAGCCCTTATGGTCATCTGGAGCTTGACCAACCACTCAGCCGGAACCAATGTAATCCTTTCTGCAATCGGCCTCCAGGGGGAGTATTTCTGCACAGAGGGACAGATGGGGGTGCTGTGAGCTCCGTACCTGCATGTTGAGGGCCAGGTGGCGGGTCTTGGTCTGCTCCAGGTCGCTCTGGGAGTACTTGAGTCTCATCTGAAGGCCGTGGGCCTGGGACTGCACCTGACGCAGCTCGGCCTCCTTCCTCTTGGCCTTCATTTGTTCCTGTGGGTGATGGACACAACAATCAGCCAATCAGTCAACTCCAGAGGCGGGTTTTGGAGTATAGAGATATTGTTTCCTCTCTTTATGTAACCTGTGCTGTGTAGGCAACTACAGTCCCACACCAGACAAGAACTCTCAACCTGGGACACTGGAACCAGACATGCTAGCTAGCAAACAGGCTAAAACCCAGGGATGCTACAGTGCATTGCTAACACACTTTTATAGGCAAGAGTGATTTATCTGCATTTAGAGCACTGGTACAACCCCTCAATAATTGTGGGGTACTCCCTTTTATAGGGGGTACTACCTTTTACTTTTTACATGATTACATTAACATGTCAGTACCCCCCAAACCCCTCTTTAGAGGGTACTTGGTCTTAAACGGGGGGTACCGTACACCCCAGTAATTCGAACTATGGGCTAAACCACTGGACAGCTCCGCCACAGCTAGCCACCGCCACACATACCTTAAGCTCATCTGTGAGCTTCTCCTTCCTGTCCTTCAGCTTGTCCACAGCCTTCTCGTCCCAACGCCGAGCCTTGGCCTTCAGGTCGCTGGCACCGCCGGAGATAACACCGGACTTCTGGAACAGGGTGCCGTCCAGCGCCACAGTCTAGGGGAGAGAGAGTTTCAAAATAACACATCAGACAAAAGGCCTTATGCAGCTCTGAATTAGCCTGGTAAACCAGCCACTTGTATTTCACTTCGCTTTGTACAGAGGGTCTGGTGCTGGTATCATTCAGAGCGCTGGTTGTAGGCAAAATCCTTCCTAGCCAAATCAGAGCTGTGTATTAACCACAGTGTCCAATGACAGTCTTATAGGCTTTACTAACACCATGTGTCACACCTGTGTGTGTGTGTGTGTGTGTGTGTGTGTGTGTGTGTGTAGTAGAAAAATCAAAGATGCATGTATGTTGGGGCGTGCTTCCATTGTATCCAGTGTATCCCCACCCCCTTCCATTGTATCCAGTGTATCCCCACCCCCAACCAGATCTCCCGAATCTCCCGCCACACTAAACAAAGGCATCACACCTGTATATAAGGAGGGCGATATGCCCCATATCTTTGAGTTTGTATGGTCACAGCCTTAGGTGCACGCTGTATTAAGCTCCCGGATCCGTCACAATAAACCTCGGAGGTTTTGTCATTTACCACTACTCGGCTTGGCTTTGTCTCTACTTTGTTGGTAACTAATTTTTGGACTACATTATGGCGCTGTGAGCAGGGTCTTTCATCTCTGAGACGCAGTTGGGGCCGGACGACGGAGAGGAGGCTTCCCACGCCGCGACCTGGGGAGAAGCTTGGGAGAAGGCCGTAGGGGCTATAAAAAACAGCTCCGTGGCACCCTGCTTCTCGATGTCGTTCGAGTGCCTCTGCGGATCAGATAGCAAAGACCGAGCTGTGTAAGGGAGAAACCAGCCGAGTATGGTAAGTACACTGAATTTACACATTTAAAGCTGTGTCTATAATTCAGGAAAAAGGCCTATTGTTTGCCTGCCCTTAGACGGGCAGAGGATTATTAAGGTGTCGGGGACACCGCCCCACTACAAAAATATTGGGCGCTGATAAATTATTTATTTGGTTATACTAGCGTGGGGATAAAAAGCCTACTCTGGGAGTAGCGGTACCAAAGTCTGCTCGAGGAAGCAGCGAGCTCTAAGTCTATTCAGGGAAATAGCTGCTAGCACCTTGTCCAGAAGACAAGAAGCTCGTTCAGGGAACGGGAAGGCTCAGGGAGTCTGTACCTTGCGGGGCAAGAAGCTCGTGCCGGAAACGAGAATGTGTTGGTAACTTTGTGTGTGTATTTGTCATAGAAGGAACAGATCTGGTACATGCAGTATTTATAATCGTTAGTACTGATTATCATCATATGGGTGTCCTTGATAACTCCCACTAGTATGCCGACGGGCGTTGAATGTTAGTGAGCGAACGAACTAGTGCGTTTTCGGTGCGTTAAGCCAGCGAACCATTAAAAGTTCGTGTGTGTGCGAGCCTAGGTTGTGCGTGTGCGTGTGTGGTTGCGTACGTGTATGTTTGTGCGTATCTATGTCTGTGTGTTATTCCCTCAAACTGCATGTCTTCTGCTCTGTTGAGAGCATAACAATTAACCGAAATCTAACACTAACCACGAGCATGTATTCCCCTTTGTTTCCGGAGCGAGTGAATGAGTGTGTGAGAATTGGCCAGGCCAGCCAAGGTAAATGTTTTTTTTTTGTGTTTGTAACAGGGTTAAAACCTTATTTACCTTGTTACCTTGTTTATTTCATGTTTTATTTGCATTTTGTTGTATGTGACGGCTGTGTGTATGTGCTGTTGCAAGATGTTTTTTTTTTTTTAAGTGCCTGTGAAAACCCACAGATGGCTATTCTGCCTGGAAACAGAGTTGATGGTGAATTTGATTGGATGTGTAACTCTGATTTATCCTGATTGGTCGGTAATTGAAAGAGTGGGTCTGTGCGCAATTTTTTTAGAAGAAAGAACGCTGTTTTCGGAAAATTAACCTCTGAGACAGTGCTAGGCGGTAGAAGTGCAGCTTTTTACAGTGTTGGGACTACGGAGACACGACGCAGAGTGTCGTTCGACTGAACAAGTTGAACCTAGGAGATTCTGCAGAAATCAAGGAGTCCCGCGACGCTGTGGGGAGCTAGGCTACACCGCTGTTGTGGGCTTCTGGACATTGCGCAACAACGAGGTAAAGGTGTTTTTTTGTTTTGTTTCTTTGTTTGGCTCATGAGAGTGAAGCGGCTGTTAAGTTTGTGGCCTCACCGATCCCAAGCTCCGAACAGGCTTGCAACTCATAGACATTCATTGAATCAAGTTTGCGCTGAACGGTGAACTGTTTGAAAGGCGAACTGTGGACTGTAAATATGTTATGGGTATTGAATTTGGACGTGTATTGTTGTAAATATTTATGCTGTTGAAGGTTTACTTTATATGTTGGGGAAAGTAGGGATTTACCCTTACTGGGATAAAGTTATATATGTGTGCTGGGTATCACAGTTCAGTTAGAAGCATTAGACAACAGACGGGATATAAAGGAACAACGCGGGACCCTTTATATGTTTGTACTTACAACATACTTGTAGCATACTTATCATAGTGTTGCTACAAAGACCACATTTACCACTTTCATTTGTTCACAGGATTTCCAGTTTAGATTTGAAAGACTGTATGGATTTGTAACATGACATTTAACTTTCACGCTTTTATCCATTTCTTTGTTTAGGTTTATGAAGCTAAACCTATCAGGCGAAAATATGATTTGATGCAGAACCTGACTTTAACAAAAAGTTGATTTTGATAACAGATTTCGAATTGTTTTTGTCACTGCTAAATATGTTTTCTGATGAATCATCATTGAGTATACTTGTGCAAAATGTTTTGCCTTTACATAACCTCTTTGTGTTCGTTCACAACAGATGCAACAGCTTGTTTTAATCCCTGATTCAGCAGACTTTGAAAACCACTCAGGAAAGACTCCTGCTAATACCTGTTTTTTTATGCTAATCGATTGCCATTTGGTCACCTAGAGAAGGTGTGATGAATTTGATGTCTGAGACGTCTCAGCATAGAACATAGAAACACATACATTTTAATACTTTTAAGTTATACTGTTCATTTTGCCTCATATACTCAATGCAGAGATTCATTTATTTATTTTGTTTGCAGTTATTCCATTGTTTGCTTGTTTTAATTCACTGATGAGACTTATTGGTTGTCCTGTCTTTAGCATTGTCATTTCTATGTCCATAAGGTCACATTGATATAAGAAGAGTTCATGTCAATCTGTAGTACATATTATGCTTACAATGCAAGCCCAGGACACTTAAACTTTAATGGCTAAAGTGCAGTTTGGTCTCAACCTCCACACCATCCTCTAGTTGTGCATTATTTTAATTCTGCCTGTGTTATCTAAACAGTTTTAAGTTTTTCAGAAAATAATTGTGTGCCACGGTCAAAGCAAAACACTGAAGGAAGACACCATTAAGAGGTGTTGACTGCTACACACACCACGACGCCCATCAGACCTAAGCTGTTCTTGGTCCATTGTTAAGTATTGGTGAGTGGGAAAAACTCACTGTAGGCCCAACAGGTCCGGTTCTCTAAACTGATATGTGTGTGAAGCCACTTTAAAGGAATGTGACGGGACTGTTTGGGTTGGTTAAAAGTGATAAATGTTGGGACTTAGTAAGCTAAGATTTTGAGCAGAGGAGAAGGGGCAAGGTTGTAGAATCACATCACGTGTTAAGCTTTGGTACACTTCTGGTATTATGTCATCTCTCCTTTGCTGATTTAGAGTGAAAAGTTTAATTAATGACGTAACTTAATAGTGGAGATCAAAAGGTGCTTCCCCGTCTGAGTTATTTAAACTTATGGCGTAATTTAATTGTGGACACTAAATGGGTTTTTCCCCGTCAAGGTTAAACATTAAGGATAGTTGTAAGATCGACAACAAGGTAAAACTTGTGTAGTGTTTGCTGCAAAGGACCCTGATCGGCTAAGCTGTTAACAGCTTAGCAGATCAGAAAGGGGGAGGAGTACGGGTTGTAGACTATAGGCTATTAACTTTCAATGGAAAATGGGGGGTGAAGCCTGACTATAGACCGTATAATCATGAATGGTTTTCGGTATTAACAATGAGGGGCTAATTGAACAATGAGATTATGTCCGGGGTGTGACAAGGGGGTAGCTTGATGGCTGATGGGTCGAGGATTACCCCCTGATGGATCTAAAATCACTTCCTGATGGTTTAGGATCACCACCTTTTTGCAGACAAGTTAAGTCAACACCCATCGTCACCTAACAAAAGCCGGTCAGATTCTAAGAAAACAACTGACTCCAATAGCCCAGACAGACATGTATAGTCTAATCAGCCTTATGAATCGAATCAGTTTCAACGGAGGATGGGGGTGAGGAGGGGTTGTGATTCTGACTGTACTCATGCCTGCACTATCAATACTACAGTACAAGTTATTGGTTAACTACAAGTTATCAAGTCCTTAGATGGACACTGGAAAGCTAACTGAAATCTCTATAGGAGATAGTTTAACCATTTTCATAACTACACTTAAGATTTGTTTGAGATTTGCAGGAAACCGACGCCTTGCCTTTCACCATTGAAGAACAAGGATTCTACTGATTCTGCTACATTCACAAGGTGTCAAAAGGGGGACATTACAAAGACCCCTGTGCCAAGTCCCATTTCATTGGAGGAAGACCTTCTCATTACTGAGAAAGTTGTGGGTGAAATTGGAACAGCTACCCAACACAGAAGCTACACACACACACACACACACACACACACTTTTAGCATAGTGGACCTACTGTGGGCAGAATAAACCCCATGAGCAGTACGGATCCAGAAGGCACAGGCAGTCTACCCTGGCTTTCAGCATAGGCGTTTCAAGGTTTAAGAAGATGAAGAGGATTACTCTTGTTTGCGTGTGTCCACACACAGACACACTGCACACCACACACCACATGAAGAGGAGTCAAACATCATATGCGTCATCCCCGTACTTCTTTCTATTACAGGAACTCTACAGCTACCAAGATGATGGTGTTCACCATACTTTTCATATGTTTGTTTAGCATGGTCTGTTGTTGTTTTTCATATGTCTGTTTAGCATGGTCTGTTTGTTTTTGTTTTGCTTTCCATAAGTCTGTTAGCATGGTCTATTGTTGTTGTTACTTCTTTCCAACATTCTACAGTATTCTGTCACAGCCACAATATGAGAGTATTAGAGTTTCAACATGTAGAAAGATGACACAAGATGACACAATTGTATAGACCTTCTTTAATGCACATTTTTGTCTGCTCTCGGCTGTCCAAACATGGGTGGTCATTCTCACATGACACCGGAAAGGAATTTTCCCAAACCTCTCATCGGTTTCCACATAATTGGCAATGATAGTGGTTTTACTTTGGGTAACATGGTTTTCGCCTTTCCCTGCGAGTGTGACTGATAAAGAAAAAAGAGACTGGCAGGTCTCATTCATGGAAACTGTAAATGTATTTGTTTAGTTCTTCTTGGATGCATTAATGGTAATTGTAATAGTCCAGTCAGTTAGATCTATAGTCATAATATCATGTTGTTTACGGTATTTCATTTTGCTCACGGAACCATCTTTTTATCTGTACAGACTCTCTACTGTAAATTACCTTTTAAGCTGAAGTTCAGAATGTTTTTGCACATGTTAAGGCTGCTTTTAATTTATTTTAACCTGGGTTTTATTTCCCTCCATTGTAACGTAACATGTAACATTTTTTTTTGTTTTGTGAAAGTTTGAAAACTTTCAAAGGGGGGTAATGTAGTAGAAAAATCAAAGATGCATGTATGTTGGGGCGTGCTTCCATTGTATCCAGTGTATCCCCACCCCCTTCCATTGTATCCAGTGTATCCCCACCCCCAACCAGATCTCCCGAATCTCCCGCCACACTAAACAAAGGCATCACACCTGTATATAAGGAGGGCGATATGCCCCATATCTTTGAGTTTGTATGGTCACAGCCTTAGGTGCACGCTGTATTAAGCTCCCGGATCCGTCACAATAAACCTCGGAGGTTTTGTCATTTACCACTACTCGGCTTGGCTTTGTCTCTACTTTGTTGGTAACTAATTTTTGGACTACATGTGTGTGTGTGTGTGATTGTGGGTGTGTGGTGTGTGTGTGGTGTGTATGGTGTGTATGGTGTGTGTGTGTGTGCGCGTGCGTGCGTGCGTGCGTGCGTACCTTGTGTCTTTGATGTCCTCCGAAGGCGATCCTACGTGCGTCCTCGACGTTCTCACACACCAGGGCGTTCCCGCAGGCGTACTGCAGGGCCTTCTTGATGTGGGGCGGCTCGTAGCGAATCACGTCGATTACCAGCCGGGCGCCACGCAGCTCACGCAGCTTCTCATCGGTGGGCTTCACCTACGTGGAGAGAATGATTGACATTGATCAGCAACCAATAAGATAGGGGCATCACTGATTAGCAACCAATAGGATAGGGGCATCATTGATCAGCAACCAATAACATAGGGCCATCATTGATCAGCAACCAATAAGATAGAAGTAGCTCTGGGCCTAGTGGTTAGAGAGTTTGACTTGGGATCAGAGGTTCCTGTACCAGTAAGTAGGGTAGGGGAATAGAAGGGTGGTAGTGCTCTCCTGCACCCTCATCTAACCCCACATTTCTCCAGGGACTGTAACTAAAACCTTGTGCCTAAATAGCTGTAAGTCGCTCTGGAGAAGAGCGTCTCCCTGCTGGCTGGGCCCCGGAAAGTGTTCATGTTTAACACCCCCTCTCCTTATGAGCAGTCCTGCGCCCACTTCATCTACACAGCCAATAAAACATGTCTGCCTTACTTAGACAGCCAATAATGCGTGTCTGCCTTACCTACACAGCCAATTATATCGGTGTGCTTTTACTGACACAGTCAATCATATTGGTCTGCTTTTACTGACACAGCCAAACATAATGAAGCCAATGTCTTCTTTACCAAGACAGTCAGTATATCTGGCTCACTTACACAGCCAACATCAACTAACTAAAATGTTGTACCCAAATAACTGTAAGTCGTGGCGGCTGAGTCCCAGAAAGCGCCCATGTTTATCCCTGCCGTATGGGCGGTTTTGTGCCCACGTCATCTACACAGCCAATAATACGTGTCTGCCTTACCTACACGGCCAATTATATCAGCCTGCTTTTACTGGCACAGCCAATTATATCGTTCTGCTTTAGTGACACAGTCAGACATAATGAAGCCATTGTCTTCTTTACCGAGACAACCAATATGTGTGGCTCACCTACACTGCCAACACCACTTGTGTGTGTCTGCCAAAGCAACATGGTCAATAATACGCGTCTGCTCCACCTACAGAGTCAATAAGTTGTGTCTACTTTCCACACAACCAATAAATACAGACGACTGTTTTCCACGCAGGCTTTGATTATTACGTGTACAAGCACCATTAGAGCCAATCAGAATGAACCCTTCCGATTCATTAGTGGGTCTAAATAAGCATCGATGACTGCAGGTAGAAGATCATCACCTGAAGTCGTCCAATTCCTAATATCCTGGTAATGTACTTTATTACGTGCCAAAGCTAATCGATGAGCAGCATTTACATCAACAGCAGGGAGGGAGTCTTAAAGGTTACTCTAAAGACGGGTGTTGAAGCTGCTGTGTGGAGGCTGTAATTCGGCTCACCTATTCCATGTTGTGTTTTAATACATTTAATTATGAAAAAGTCATCAGAACTAGACTGCATATATGCAGGGAAAATGCGAAGTTGCTCCAAAGTTGGTGTAATGAAGTATAGAAATTACAGACGAACGAAAAGGGCCAGCATAGCCATTTTAACCATCAGAAATTCAGTTCAAGCCGGACGTTTCAGAGCCGTGTCTTTATCTTTAAAGCCCTAGGAGTAGCAAAGTCGACCATGTTCAACTATAAATAATGAAAATGATAATAAAATAGTAATAATAAACGGACAAAAAAACAATAGTACGAATGCTCGAGAAACCACATGAATAAAAGGCTTTTATTATCCCTATATGAGTGGGGAGAACCTTAGATTTTTTTCTGGAGCTCTAAAAGGTTAGTTTATTTATTATTTCGATGTAAGTTGTTCATAAGTCTGTAGGGCTGTTACCTCCAGGTAGTCCAGGGGCAGGAAGGTCTCGGGCTCCCCGCGCTGCTCCTTGATGTACTGGATGCAGTCTCGGCCCGTCTTCTCAGAGTCCACAATGATGGCGTCCATGTTCTTGCCCAGCACCTTCGTCACGGCGATCTGGTACTTCTTCTGGGTGGGCTGGCAGAGGTCGATCAGCCTGCCATACTGTGACAAGAGAGAGAAACACAGGGAACATGGGGTGGGGTGTTAAACGACTGTGCAGACTGCCTTAGTCAGGTATATCGGCTGGTATAGTCGGCTGGTTAGGTATAAGCAAATCCATTGTACAAAAAAAATTATTTAAATGTATAAAACAATCAAAATAGTCCTTAGTGTGTCATCCAGAGTTCAGTTTATCAATTTAAATAATGAATGACAGTAAAAGGCTGGCATTCTCTGTATTATTAGCAGGTAAAAAAAACCTCACCACTGACTCCGGTTAAAGTATGAAAAGTCTTACCACAGATCCAGGCTAAAGTGTGAAAAGTCTTACCACAGATCCAGGGTAGAGCCTCTTGATGCTCTCCATGATCTCAGCTTTGCGCTGCTGCCTGCTGTTCTCCTGCCTGTCTATACGGGCATCCCCCAGCTGCTCCATGACCTGACAAGCACAAACACAAGCACAAGGAGGAAGCTTAGTACATTATATCATATTACACTTAGCTGGTGCTTTTGCATCATCAATGAATGCTCATGTACTCGTGTTTTTCCCATGTAATTTCTAATTTTCCCCTTGACACAAACGACACAAAGGATCACTCCTGACACTTGTGGACGGAAGTCCCCACAAGTCCCTTCTGATACTGGCGTTATGAAGGCGAGTAAGTCCAACTACACACTATCCACTTTATCTTTTAGTAGAAAATGTGTCTCATCTACTGTGTAGTGATTTTGCTACATAATTTGCATCATCAATAAATGCAAAGGATCACTTCTGACACTTGTGGCCTAAAAGGCAAGTAATGAAGCCTCTCCTGGTGCAGACAGCAGACTGACTCAGAAAATGAAGTCATCATCATCATGATCGCCGGGGGCAACAGCCTCACCTGATTGAGCTCCATGTTGATCTCATCAATCCTCCTCTTGGCCGACTCCACCTCTTCAGTAAGCTCCTCCTCCATGCGCTTCTGCTCATCCAGAGATTGCCTGATGGGAGAAGGAGGAGAGAGGAGGAGGAGGAGAAGAAGGAGAAAAGAGAAGGAGGAGGAGGAGGAGGGGAGAGGAAGAAGGGAAAATATGAAAGGAGGGAGAGAAAGACAGGTTAAAGAAAGGGAGATTGTAGGCAGACGAGATGATGGAAAAAGATTGAGGAGGGGGAAAATAGATGAAAGAGGCATAAATCCAGTAAATTATACCTTGGAGCAGTAACACTCATTTAGTTCAGTGAAATAAAAAATCTGCAGTATTAAGTAAGATCATGCAGTTTGCTTTGTTTACCTGCTGGTGGAGATGTAGTCCTCCAGCTTCTCAATGCGCTTCTGGTTCTCCTCAATCTCCCTGATCTTCTGCTTGATCTTGGCCTGAGAGCACACACACACACGCACACACACACATTTGGATGAGAAAATGTAAACATCGCTAAACAAGCCCAGCTGAAGTAGACCCATCTCCTTAAATCAATAAAACTTGATCCACTGTGTGAAATCATTTCCTATTTGGTTGATGTATACACTAAGCTGACACTTTAGGTACAGGGTTTCAGTCCCTGGAGCAATGTGTGTTAAGATGCCTTGCTCAAGGGCTCATCAGCCATGCACTAGTTGTTTACTACTGCACCCATACTGGAATGGGACTCAAACCTGCAACCCTCTGACCCCAAGACCAACTCTCTAACCACTAGCCGACAGCTCATTGTACAGGCAACTCTTCAATCACAATAAGTCTTGAAATCTAATGCAAACATAAACTGTTTTTAAACAGCTGGTTTTCCCCTCTTCGTCATTACATTACAGTACACTTAGCAGACACTTTGATCCAAAGCGACTTACAAAAGGAAACATAAAACATAAACTTTAAACAGCTGTGTCCATACCTCCGTCTCGACCTTCTTCCTCTCCTCCAGGTCCAGTCGGTCCTGGTCGGCCTTCTGGTCGCGGTTGAACTTCTCCAGCTCCTGAGCCAGCGTGGCGGCACGCTTGCTGGCCTCCTCCTTCAGACGGTGGTACGCTTTCACCTGTCACAGTTGGGGTAGAGGCAACCATTACACTCACAACGCAATAGTATCTGTGTGTGTGTGTGTGTGTGTGTGCGTGCGTGCGTCCTTCAGGCGGTGGTACGCTTTCACCTGTCACAGGTGGGGGTGCAGGCAACCATTACACTCACAATGCAATATTATCTGTGTGTGTGTGTGTGTGTCCTTCAGCCGGTGGTACGCTTTCACCTGTCACAGGTGGGGGTACGGTCAACCATTACATTCACAGTACAATAGTATCTGCATACAACATACTCGGTATCACTCAGTGTTTGTGTGCCACCCTGTGTGTGTGTTGCTGTGTGTGTGTTGCTGTGTGTGTCTGTGAACATGCCCTACAGATTAAACTGCTGAGGAATACAAAGTTCTTTCAATTACAGTTGTGTGATGTGTAATGGCCTGACACCATCATACTGCTGTTTTAGTTTTAATGTTAGTTTAGTTTAAATAAAATGAATTTTGCGATCAGGTGTGTGTGTGTGTGTTTTTTTCCAAAATCATCTCCATCTCTCCTCCCACCTGGTTCTCCTCCAGCTGGAGGTCCTGGCCCTGGCTCTGCGCCTCCTCCTCCATGCGCTCCTCGAACTCCTGCCGGGCCGTCTCCACGGCGCCCTGCTCCTTCTCCAGCTCCTCCATGTCCGCCTTGCGCTTCTTGTACATCTTCTGGGCGTTCTGCAGAGACTTCCGCGCCGCCTCCAGCTTCTTGATCTTGTGGGCCGTGTTCTCCTTGGCCTTGATGTACTGCGGCCTCTTCTGATTCAGCTCTGAGTCCTTCTCCCTGAAAGAGAATAGCGGAGGGGGACAGGAGGGTCAGGTGATTCTTCAGAGCTAACTACAACCATGTAGACAAGTATATTTCAGCAACCAACAGTGGTACAAAATGTGTGTGCGTGTGTGTGTGTGTGTGTGTGTTCTTTTAAAAAAAAAAAAGAAAAAAAAGCCATTTCACAAAAACAACTGTGAGCATGGTCCAAAGGCTTGCCCAAAATGTCCAAAGCCCTGTAAATTAATATTACTGTTACAGTGCCTACCGCCTAGGAAGCACACATTAAGTCATAATATCCCTGTTTGCTCTCTTGTTTTAAATCTCCACTCCCCACAAGACCACACAAAAATCTATATGCCATTTGTCTCAGTCAATGAAACATTTCCTTTCGCTGAGAGACTAGCACGAAAGCACTTTAGGCTACGGAGGCGTCATGTGCTAATTTCACAGTGAAAGAAAGTGAGAGAACAGTAAGAGAAAACTAGAGAATGATGGAAGGAAAAAAGATGTAAAGAGATTTGAATTGTAAAAATAGAGGGAGGGAAATGTTTTATTGACAGAGAAATGGCATATAGATTTTTGTGTGGTCTTGTGGGGAATGGCGATTAAAGCAAGAGAGCAAACAGGGATATTATGACTTAATGTGTACTCTCTCTCTGTACATCACTCACTCGATCTTCTCAATAGTCTCTCTCTCTCTCTATCACTCACTTGATCTCCTTCTTGATGGCAGGGTTCCTACACATTTTCAAATGTAAAATTCCAGACTTTTTCCATACTCAAATTCTCAGATTTCGGAGACATCAGCGCACCACCAAATACTAATGTATTTAAATGAATTAAACACATACAGTTATTGTGGCATACCACCAAAATCTATAACATATTTAGCTGGGCCTAGAACGTGTGTCAGTGTCCTATTTTATGTCATAACCAGTGGCGGCCGGTGGGAAAAATGTTTGGTGGGGCACGAAGGTAGACATCATGAGCATATGTACTACCCCTGGCGGGGGGTATGGGGGTCCTCCCCCAGAAAATTTTGGATTTATTAGATGCAATTTCCTGCATTCTAGTGCATTTTGGGGTAGCCTGTTTCACATAGCAAATGCAAAATCCATTCTGATTCAGCTTACATTGTCAGTTGCAGGACCTTAATAAATACTTGTAAAATGACAGTTGCAAAGTGCTAATGAAATGTAGTCTTACAATAAAAGTACACAGCGCTACAGTGCTGCGTCCGCAGCGCAAAATAAAAGGGCCAATTAAAATCTTTTATTTGTAATGCTCTCAAACTTTTTTCACATGCTTCTATAGACTCAAGCTTTGTCGGCACCCCGGAGTGGGAGGGCTTTCGCTCACCGTACCAAATAACAAACAATCATCTCACGTTAAAGTCAATACACTCTCACTGGTGGTTAAGGTGGAACGGTACGGTTTCTTGTTATTGTTAATATGATGATTTTTTTTAATCCCTCACACGTTGGGAGGGCCGCGCCCGTGCGCCCTTAATAAAAGGGCCGCCGCTGCGTCTCACTTCAGATTTCTTTTAAAATTACCAGATGAGTGTGGAGCATATTTATTAAATGTAACTTTACAAAACCAACAGGAATATTTTTCTGAACTGTATGGAACTTTGTGGTGATAGGGACTTTACATTGCGCTTATGTCGTTTTCTCTAATCGACTGAACTAGCAAATCTATCTGGCTAATTTTCATGTCAGAACAGTGATTACTCGTAGGCCTAATAATGAATTCTCAGTACCTAACTTTTGACACTTGCTCATCTCGCTGCTGTACGCTACGTCACAATCACAAGTTTCAGACTACAAAACGCTGCTCCGCTCCCTCCGCAGGCATTTCAGCACATTTCTTAGGCAAAATTCGATGAATGTCTGAAAGTTGAGCTGCATTTTACCATGTAGTGGCAAACGTCTGGAAACAAAAATATTTCTCCATACTCTAATTTCAATTTTCCATACTTTTTCAGACCTGGAAAACGCTAAAATTAAATTCCATACTTTTCCATACTTTTCCATACTGCGTAGGAACCCTGTGATGGTCTGCTGCTCCCTCTCTCTACATGACTGGATTTTCTCCTCGATGGTGTCTGTCTGTCTCTCTCCATCACTCACTTGATCTCCTTCTCGATGGTCTGCTGCTCCCTCATCAGCCTGCCCAGTTCCTTCTTCTTCTCCTTCAGCTCCTCTCTCTCTTTCTCTCTCCCTCCATCACTCACTTGATCTCCTTCTCAATGGTCTCTCTCTCTCTCTGTCCATCACTCACTTGATCTCCTTCTGAATGGCCTCCCCATCTCTCTTTCTCTATCTCTCACACACTTGATCTCCTTCTCAATAGTATCTCTCTTTCTCTCTCCATCACTCACTTGATCTCTTTCTCAATGGTCTGCTGCTCCCTCATCAGTCTGCCCAGCTCCTTCTTCTTGTCCTTCAGCTCCTCCTCCACGCGGTCCATGCGCTTGCGGTCCTTGTCGATCTCCTTGTTGCGGTGGGCCAGCTCGCGGTTCAGCTTCTCGATCTCGGCCTCGTTGTGGTACAGCTTGAAGAGCTGTAGCTGCACGTGGGCACGGGCCACCTCGTCCTTCAGACGCTGGTAACGCTCCGCCTGGGTGATGGTGAGGAGGGAGGGGGAGAGGGAGGAAGGGATTAGTTCCTACTTTTTTGATTGATAGTGGGCATAGCCATGCATAAGCCATTCCGCTATTGGTCCACTACTGGACTGGACTAAGTGGCGACAAAGTCCTTAAAGTCTCCTAGAATGTCTCAAGTGACAGGTAGCGACATGATAAAAGGGGGAGAGAGCAATCTTTACCAAATATCTCCATAAATATTGTTTTATATGGAATAATGGGTGGTACAAATGAAGCACTGAAATATGAAAGATACATATTTCATAACAAAGTTGCTAAGTGGCAGCAAAGTCCTTAAAGCAACGTCTTTAGTGACAGGAATGTCCCTGTACCACTGCTGTTTCCATATTGACTTGCTTGCCGTTGATCCTTCCCAACAGCCAGAAACAAATTCCTTAGATGTGTGACTATGTCTCACCAAATAAAGCTGATTTTGGTTCTGACAATAAACCAGAATACAGAAGAGAGACATCCAACATATGTACTTAAGTTTTTACACATGTGGTATACAATATACTGTTTTATATGGAATAATGGGTGTTACAAACGGAGCACTGAAATATGAAAGTTACATAACAAAGTTGTCTCGTATAAAAAAGTCCTTTTTGCCCAAATCTGCAGAATCATAACAACAATAATAGTAACAGTAACAGTAATAATAATAATAATAATAATAATTGTATTTGTATAGCACAATTCATACAAGATGTAGCTCAAAGGGCTTCAACAGTTTGGCAGGAAAAACAAAAAAAAACAGCATTTATTGCAGCTTGGTAGTGCTGAAAATGAAAGTATATATAGAATAGAAATATAAGTCCCCTTTTCCCACATCTACAGAATCAAAATGGCAGTGTGCTCACCTCCTCTTTCTCCTGCTTGGCCTCCTTGCGCTCGGCGGCGATGTTCTTCTTGCGGTGGTAGTTGAACTGCGTGTCCTCCTCGGCCTTTACCATCTCCTTCTTCCTACGGTCGTACTCCTGTGACAGCTCCCCCGAGCGGGAGATCTCCTCAAACAGGGCCGTACGCTCCTTAGGGTTCTTCATGGCAATGGACTCCACTGCACCCTTGAGGGAAATACGAGGAAGATTTCTTAAAACACAACGTAAAAAATTATAACCCATTCCTGAAATTCATTCATATCCCTATAACTTTTACTGATGACTTATTAATTTTTATTTTCAATTCTTATTCTTGTATTCACAAAACTGTCAAGCACCTTGAGCTACATCCCCTGTATAAAAAGCACTATATTAACAAAGCTTATTATTATCATCAGCAGTATTAGCAGTAGCAGCATCACACCATCATTATTATTATTATTATTATCATAAGTTATTGCTTCTTGTTCAAAGACAATTGGTGTTTTGCATTTTTTAAATGCAAAAATGAAAAAAAAAAAGATGGCTGAATGGCTGTACCTGGAAGACGAGGAAGTTCCTGGCCTTGATGAGGATGCCCAGCTTCTCCAGCTCCTCGCTGTACTCCGGCAGCCCCACCACCTTGCTGTTGATGCGGTACTCAGAGGACGAGCCTGCAGCACACGGGTAGCAATGCATACGTACATTAACCAGGGCATAAGCTAATGCAGTTTGGAGAGGCATTTGTAGCAATACGTACATTAACTAGGGAACATGCCAATGCAGTAAGCTAATGCAGTTTGGAGAGGCATTTATTGACAGAAGCAAGAGAAGTGGAACGGATGCCCTGTGACTGAATGGCATGATGGAAACAACACTGACAACTTAAAATTATGGTCTGAATGGACATTAGACTGACTTCTAAAGTAACGACATGTACAAGAGTTTCAAATCAAAAAACAAATAAACAAAAATTGACCAACACATAACCACAATGTGTCTGTCTTGTGTGCATACACTGTACAGTGTGCATAACTGAGGACCCGAGGAGCTCTCTAACTGGATCTTACTGGGGAGGACACACACACACACACACACACACACACACACACACACACGTACCTATGATGATGCGGCTGAAGGTGCGCTCCTCTCCGTTGTCCTCGCGGTACACCATGCTCACAAAGGCCCTGTTGGCCGCCGGCTTCCCCACCGGGGCACCGTGGATCAGGTCCTTCAGCGTCTTCACTCGCAGATTGCTTGTCTTCTCCGCCAGCACGAAGCTGATGGCGTCCATAAGGTTGGACTTGCCTGTGAGCATCAGAGAAGCACACACACACACACACACGCACACCAGTTACTGAGTTGCTTGCTTACAAATTAAAGCAAAGGTCTGTGCCTCCAAGACTGCAAAACACACCACTGCACTTCATAAAAATGGGATACTTTACATGTCACCTAGTTAAACCTGATAAATCAGGTGTTTCTCAGCAAAAGCAAAAACTACTCAGAAGCAGAAGAGGATTGGAACCAACTATTTAATTCTTCACTGGTGCAAACTTTTTAAATTGGAACATACACACACATCCACACATAAATATGCACACACCCACCAACACATATATATGCACATGCACACACACCCCTACCCAAAATATGCGCGCGCGCACACACACACACACACACAGACATAAATGGTACACCATTTTTTGAACTGCTTATGACATATCGACATGGAAAGGTCAGAAACTTCAGATAATTTCAAACTACACAACACAGAAAGGTGAATACCATGGCTACTTGCGGAGAAGCTAGGAAGTGTCACAACATTCATCTGTCATACACTACTATTGAGATCCACTTTAACGCAACGTTTGATGAGCATAACAGTCTGTATACTATGCATGCGCAAAAATCTCCAAGTGAAAAGGTGCAATTATGTTACGGATTGCATGCTGTACCATCCAATGTTGATACAACGTAACTAGTTGCTCAGTTTAACATGTCTGTTAGCCAGCATGCACTCGGTAAATTCAGTAAGATTATTTCCCATTTAAATTAAAACAGTTTTCAAAAAAAAAATCCCCCAATATTGAAGTTCACCATCGTATTTGTCTGTATGTTCTTCTACAATAACATCAGGCAACATAATTTGCAACACATTGATGCGGTAGCTGCATAGCTAATATGCTACTGCTAAGGCAAGGCCCATCAGAAAACAAGGAAGTCCTCGGTCTGGATTTATAATCCGTGCGCTGTACCTTTCCTTGACGATAGATTTAGCAAGTGAGGTTCTTACCTGATCCATTAGGTCCGATGATGGCAGTAAACTTCTGGAAAGGACCAATAATTTGCCTGCCTTTATAAGATTTAAAATTTTCGATCTCGATTAACTTTAGGTAGCCCATTGCGGCGTATTTAAAACAGACTTGCTGTCCTTCCAATGGTTAGCAAGCTATGTTGAGCAGCAGCTTGCTTGCTAGCAAGCTAACGCTAGCAAAATCTTGCGCCCTCGTTTGCAATGGCTCTTTTGCGAGCCACGCAGCTTTAAATCCCGTATTGGCTACAAATAATACTAAAACACAATTACACACTTAAGAATTGCATGCAATTGTTAGAACGACGACATTTGAAGTTGGGAAAAAATACCGCGCTAACTTGCCCGGTTTACGACAAGACCAGGACCAACCAGAGCGCGCGCGCCCCCATGGTAAACATATAGATTATCGCGAGACTTTGGTCCAGACAGTAACAAAGGGCGGGATCTTTACATATGTACATACAGTAACAACATACAGTGGTGAAAACACCACATGAACAAAACTACTTCACTAAAAAATAACTTTTTGGAAAATAGTTAAGCACTTGTCTAGTATAGTCTGAAACAATAAAATCTTCTTCACTTCACAATAAATGACAGATAATCAACTAAATACAACATCAAACTCTCAAAATTTCTTCTAAAAATCTCTAAACTGTCAAAATGACAACATCCAATTTATTTCACCACTGAGGTAGGCCTATCACAGTCAGAAGAAAGAGTCTTGACTGAGAACACCTGGAATACCTGGAACACCTGTAGACGAACATAACCAGAGTATAACGCTGGATCATGTAATTGAAATTTGTGGCACACAGCTCTTGTGTGTGGACCCCAAACACATAGGCCAGAGCTTGCGGTCATTAAAGAATTCCTTTCTGCCGTGGTAGGGAGCCAGAGCTGCATGCCATACATTTCTGTCATTTACAGCTTGCCTGTATTTCACTTGTTTTAACTGGGAAATGTTTCTATTGGCAATGTTTAATGATCTCTTCATAATGTTCAATTCAGGTCTATAGTTTGAAATGTTCCTAGCTGTGTTTTTGTAAAAAAAAAAAAAAAAAAAAATCTGGTTTTCAAAACCCACCCTTACATTTTAGACATCTTTAATTCGCTGCCAGAGTGGTGTCCAGAGAAATTACCTTATGTATCAAAAACTCCTGATTGTCACATTCCCAACAAATATATATTTGTTACTCTCTATCATTTTTAGATTCCAAGATATAAGCATTTAAATGTGTATGTATATGTGTATGTATGTACAGTATATGTATATGTATATGTATATGTATATGTATATGTATATGTATATGTATGGGACCATTAAGTTCCATATTGAATTTTGGATATTCATTTGGCAAGTAAAAAATTATTGGCAATTAGGCATTCCGACCCTTTCAGGTGTCATTACATAGGTTTTCAAATGTGTTCCCGTGTGTTCCCATGTGTGATCCCATGATGTGGTTGTGTTCACTAAGCATGCAACCATATTTTAAAACTCACACATCACATAAAGACAACCAAAGGCAAGTCTGAGGATTTGCGTATTCCATTTATTTTATTTATTGTGTATTTTGATACAGCACATGATGCAATAAGCAGGTACAATGCCACTCAGACCCATTTGCAACCCTGACAGGGGCAAATGTGCCACCTACGGTGGGTCCCCTTCCCTCACATCAAACTGGTTACTGCCACCATCAAATCACCACCACACTACCGACAGCAGCCTCTGTCTTAGTCCCTCTATCCCTGTAATCTCTTGTCAGAAATGCTGTTTCTGTGGTTCATAGAAGCTGTCGTTATTCTTTTAAATTTTTATTTCTAACCTTTTTTTATTGTCTTTTTTTGTGTTTATATTCAAAAAACAAGGCGGCAATAGGAAGAAAGTTACATACATTATCAACATACCCCAAAAAAGGAAAAGGTGTCAAGAAGGGAAGAGAGAACAGCACGGGCATCCCACAAGGGTCAACATCCGGTCCTTTCGCAACTGAGAGCCCACCAAAGACCCACCGGTTCAGGGTAACAAATTCACATCATATGAAAATATATTTTAAAATGCCTTTGAAAGCTACATACATATTGAATGGATCTATTGAGTTTTCATTATTATTATCATGCATCTGACTGTAACCAGTGGGTCTGTGGTGAGAGCTGTCATTGAGTAGCATTGGGGAGAGCCAAGTTTACAGGCCTCGTCTTTGCGTTTGTCATAATGCGAACCTTAAAGTAACACTCGGCAGCTGTTTTGGGCATGGCTGCCCACATTGGAAAACGGTGTGGATGGTTTTACGGCCAAAAGAAACCTAAATAGTGAAAGGTAAAAGGTGGAGGGGGGACTCCACTCCCCTGCTGCCGGCCTGGAAGGATACCATTGGGGGATGCCATTCAGCGCCGATACTCTCTTCTCCTCCTGAACTCATAAAAGACATTGCATAAAATGCACTTCATTCATATTCAGCATTGGTTCATTTATCGTTTTTATTTATTTTTTTATGTTTTATTATTTTGTTCATGACAGTTGCTTGAGATGGTTCACTTATCTTTTATGGTAAAATGATGGGGGAAGGGGGATAATTTTTTTTTCTACTTTTTTTTTCTCACTAATTTCTATTCTCCTATGAGCCTATTGACTACTACAAGGCAAAAAACGATTCAAATTCATATGGTCTGGTGACACCGAAGTATAAATAAGGTAGTTCTAAAAACATGACTGTGTTGGTATAAAAAAATAAAAAAAGCAATATATTTCGAGTAAAATAATTAAAATGCCAAATGACAATCGTTAAGGTTTATTTACATTCAGAAAGTTGACACTTCACCTTTCAGTCTTTTACCCCTCTCCTCCTCTCTCCTCCCTTTTGTTCCTCCTCAGCCTCCATACCTGTCTTCTTTTCTAACCAGGCCTTACTGCCATTAATTAAATAATCATGTTTAAGATGAAAACCAAAGTAGATTTTCTGAAAAGGGTTGGCATGGACCGAAAGAAAATCAACCTGTACAATATCAATGTCCACTGGGAATGGGCATGTTCATATCAAGCACTGTCCACTGAAACTCTTATGACCTTAATGACAGTGGTATTCATGTGGATAACAAAAAAAAAAACATATCACCTTAAGCCTCACAGTTGCCTTGACATAGCCCGATATGCATTAAGTGACAGACATCCATGTCTAAGTGCATGAAAGACCCATACATTGTCCATAGTTTCAAACCTGCACCACTGGTGATCGAGTTGACAAAAAATACACGTGTGTGTCTACATTGTAAAATGAGGGAAGTCATGGGTACGACAAAAAGCGTTCATTAGGATTAGTAGAGCCACATGAAAACTTGGTTGTAAGGCAATACATTACTTTTGAGCTACAGGGCAGTATTAATACTGTTACTGCGTTAGCGCTACAGGGCAGTATAGAGAGAGATAGCCTGCAGTCTTCGAGTAATATACTTAGGAGTAGAGTAAACATTCACTGGTGTTTAAAAAGCCACGCAGGACACCATAGGATGTACACACAGAAAAGGGTGATAGTTCAGGAGAGACAGACAGACACCACAATGACCAGAGATTTTAGAAAATGAGCACTGTCAATAGTGCAACAGGAACCATTCGGTGGTGGCTGCTGCAATGAATGACTGACA
Organism: Setipinna tenuifilis; assembly: GCA_030347295.1. Classification (NCBI taxonomy): domain Eukaryota; kingdom Metazoa; phylum Chordata; class Actinopteri; order Clupeiformes; family Engraulidae; genus Setipinna; species Setipinna tenuifilis. The sequence goes on along the minus strand of CM059270.1, from coordinate 27,847,873 downwards.
GTTTTAAACATGGCATAACGAACACCAAGACTTGGACAAAAAAAACACAAGGAACGACTTATGATCGCAAGAGGACACTGGCAACAATGGAATGATTACACTTCCTGATTGAAAAAAGTTCCACGAGTCGTAGTACAACACCGATATGGAAGAATCAAAGGTATAGTTTGGATGTCACACATATTATGAGCACATTGGCTTAGTTTATGTCGGGAAAAGTTGAATTATATGCATGATTACAAATATTTAAATGTGTATGTTTCTGGTTCTTCCATATAGGCACAACAGGACACACTGTAAAGGAAAGTACACACACACAAATAAAATGTATACAATAACTCAATTGAAAAAAAAAAACTGTAATTATAAAGCACTTTGTTCAAAACATAAAAAAACATTACATTGTAATTTTAAAAATCATATCATCAACATGATACAGTGAACGTTCATATTAGAAAAATAAAAGCACAAATCCAACAAAAATATAATATGGTAAAAATATAACAGGCATATGGAATTTTTGTAACAATACAACAAAATGGAGACTCTTTGGACAACAAAAGCAATACAGACAAAAAGAAAAGAAAGAACGAGGGAAGAAAGAAAAACAAAACTACTCTCATTCAGTTCCCTAAGGTATAAACTTTATCCCTGTCTTCAGCTTAGTTGTTCTGATCATGCACATATCTCATCTTTAACCAGAGAGCTCTGCCTTCTCTCTCTCCTTTACATACCTCTGTCTTCCCTCTCTCCTCTCTCTCTCTCTCCTCTCTCTCTCTCTCTCTCTCTCTCTCTCGTGTATTCTCTACGTATCTCCGCCCCCTTTCCCCCTGTCTGCCCCTATGTCCAGGTCCTGTCCTCAGTAAGGTTGGTTGGTCCGATTTAATTTGATTTGTTCTGTTCTGTGGAGTGTTAAACACGGAGGCCCCATTGGCCCCAGTGCGTCGCTGTGAGCCTCACCAGTGGGCACTGACGGGCAGATACAGGCTACTTTGGCAGAGAGGCAGTGAGGACCGATAGATAGCGACTTACTCACTCACTCGCTCACTCACTCACATACGTCTGTAAACTTGGAGAGAGCCAGGCGAGCCCTGTAAACAGTTTTGCATGATATTACGTCATCTTGTTATGGCGAGATGGTGGAATGCTGTTCTGGAAGGTTGTGTGTCTGGCAACAACTGGGTACGATGCTGAAAATGTGGGCATCTGTCACTTATCCCTTTTATTTAAATAGGAGTGTGTATATACATATGTGTCTATATGTGTGTGTGTGTGTGTCTAGGTGTGTGTGTGTGTTTGCGTAGGTGGGTGGGTGGCTAAGTGTGTGTAGGTTTCTGTGTTTATCGTGTTTATATTGAAATGTTTGTCGGCTTGAAATGGCATCACAGGCAGTAAGATTGGAATCATGGACATGCGGCCCCTTTTACGTGTTACAGATAGTCAGTCCTAGAGTTGTACTGGGGAGTTGAATGAAGTTGAAATCGTACGTATTTCAGGCAGTGTCATTGGGATCGTTTTGGTACGTCAAAGGTCAATGGGTTTTTGTATTTGTGTCAGTCCCTCTATTCACCACCAGGGGGCAGACAGACAGCGTGTGTCATTACTGTGTGAGAGACATCAAGTGGAGTGGAGGTCTCCCCACCTCTTAACATCTAATTGGAGCGGTCCAGGATGCCGGTGACGGAGTTGTTGAAGCTGATGCTTTGGGGGGGCATGTTGTTGATGGGGGACCCCGCTCCGGAGCTCTCTTGGCCCCCCGCGTGGGGGTGGTGGGGTTCACGCCGGCCGCTGTACTGGCCGATGAAGGAGCCGTCCTCGTTGAACTGGATGTCCACGCTGTCGCCGTACTCCGCCAGGCTGTCGTCACTGCCCAGCTTGCTCTCCCCGCACAGGGAGGGCTGGCTCATCGTACGCTTCTCATCGTTGTCACTGTGGAACGAGGGAAGGAGGGGGAAATAGAAGAAGAAGAAGAAGAAGAAGAAAAACAACAAGAACAAGAAGAAATGAGAGAGAGAGTAGAGCGAAAGAAAATTAAAAAATAGAAGTAGAAAGAGAGATGGGACCAGGAAATTGAGAGAAAGAGAGATAGATAGATAAAGAGAGGGGATATTAGTCAAAAGTCAAAGTCAACTTTATTGTCAAAAACCATATGTACAGGTTGTATACACAGGATTTAAAATTGTATATTGAATATTAGATTGAAGAACTAAAGACCAACACACACACTATCCACAGAATATATGCTAAAAAAGACTGCTGTGCTACATACCTTTCCAAAGATCTGCCAAGTGAAAGCATTAAAGGGAATGGACACATGATATCAATACATGATCACTTTATCATTCAGACCCAAATGAAGCTTCGGCTTCAGGATGAAGAGCTCACTAAGTGGTTGACCATGGGCCAAATCAGGCACAACAAAAATCAGTAGCAAACTCTTGCAAAGCAGGCAAACGCAGTTCATCAGTACTGCAACTGTATTGAAACTGGCACATGCTCAAAGTTACACTAGAGACACATTGGGGAAAAAAACTACGCTGAAATGTGTCTGGACAAAAATAAAGTAGGCTAATTAATTGTGCACACTACAGACCTTTTCCTTTCATTATTGAGTTATAGTTTAGTCTAGCGATCTTTAACATCTGCCAAGAGACTGGCTGAAGGCAGCTCATAACCTCAGAACAACGGCAGGGGGGCACAGCAGTACTGTGCTCCATGCACGACTAGTCTGACCAGCCTTAAAGGTGCATAGGAACATAGGAAACATATGGCAAGTGATCATAGATAGATAGACAGAATATAGATAGCCCGTAAAATATGATTTTAACAGTATTTTAAATTTGATTGCAGCACCGGTTTTGGCCACAACATATAGCACGACATACAGCACCTGTATACTAGCCATTAGGATTTAACCAGCAGTTTAACCCGCACTTTAACCTGGCTGCCTACTAGTCTTCAGGAGTTCACTGACCTGTATTCCCCAAACTGTTCGTCCTTCATGGGCCTGGCCTCAGAGTCGCCTTGGCCCTCCTCCTTGTCCTTAACTGAAAGAGGGGAAAGTTCAGGGTCACAGCTGTTAGTATATGTTCACCATAATCGGTGGACTGAAATGGCATCCATGCAAGTATGTGTGTGTGTTTGCGTGTTTGCATGTGTGTGTGTGTGTGTGTGTGTGTGTGTGTGCACATGCGTTGCATGTGTGTACATGCGTTGCATGTGTGTGTGTCAAAAAAAGTCAAAATAAAAGTGTGTGTTGCATATGTGTGTGTGTGTTTCTTCCTTTTTTTTTCCCGGTTTGATTCAACCACATACAATTCAGGGAGTTTTTCCTGACCCCTGTTGCCCCTACGGACTTTTACATGTGCTCACGCAAGAGCCTGCATCAACGGGGCATTGCGTTGTTGTGGCTAATGCTGTTTTGTTTGTAACCTTGCCAAACTGTGAAGCACTTTGAGCTGCATCTTGTATGTATGAACTGTGCTATACAAGTAAAGGTTATTATTATTATTATTATTATTATTATTATTATTATTATTATGCGTGTGTGTGTGTGTGTGTGTGTGTGTGTGTGTGTGTGTGTGTATGCGCCTGTGTGTGTGTGGATGTACTACCTGAGTACTTTCCCCCCTTGCTCCTCTTGATGAGGCACAGAATGAGCAGTATGAGCAAGAGCAGCACACAGGCACTGATGAGGCCGATGAACCAGCCCTGGGCAGCGAAGTTAGTGTTCAGCACAGAGAGCGCTGTAAGAGACAGGAAAAGAAAGACAGAGAAAGAGATAAATGTAAAATGTAAAAGTATATAAATGTATTTTAAATACATAGAAAACAGCCACACTAATAAAGCCAGTTCTGAATGTAAATGTAAGAGAGAGAGAGAGAGAGAGAGAGAGAAATACAGAGAGAAATATATATATATAGAGAGAAAGAGAGCAAGAAAGAGAGAGAGAGAGTAAGAGAGCGAGAGAGAGAGAGAGAGAGAAATATATATATATATATATATATAGAGAGAGAAAGAGAGCAAGAAAGAGAGAGAGAGAGAAAGAGAGAGAGAGAGAGAGAGAGAGAGAGATGCACTACACTGACGTCTCACTTGCAGTAGATAAAGAAATAATCAGAACATAGAAAAAGAGTATGATGTCATCAGTGTACCTGGCCCCATGGTGCGGACGTCTCCCTCCCAGTAGGTGATGTTGTCCAGCACGCTCCTCAGGTGGTACTCCGTCCCCGGCTGCAGGCTGGGCAGCTGGCAGAAGCCCTGGTTGGAGTTGACCTGCTCTAGAACCTCCCAGTTACCCCCAGCTACCAAACACACAGACAGACAGACAGACAGACACACCCACACACACACACACACACACACACACACACACACACACACACACACACACACAGACACAGTTATGACAAGGATACAAGGATGTTTTATTGTCATTTGCATAGACATACTGGGTAGAGTAGGACATGCAGTGAAATTAGACACAAGCAGTGGGAACAGCAGGAACACCCTGAGATCATAGTTTGAATTACAGGGGGTATTATTCGGGGGTACGGTACCCCCTAATCGAGACCCAGTACCTCCCAGAGAGACAACAATAGCAGGGATGGGGGGTATAGACATGTTTATGTAATTAATGTAAAATCTAGTAGTACCCTTACACAACATAGCACACAACATAATCAAATCGCACACAGCAGATCAGATCCACACAGCCTTTGCCTTCACCCTTTCCTCCCCCCGACTCCCCCACTCACTGTTCTTGCGGAGGAAGTGAATTTGAAAGACAACGTTGCGGTATCTTTCACCCGACGTCCAGCTCAGGTTGGCATAGTTCTCTCCCAGTGTCACATTGATGAGGGATGGAGGGACTGGAAGCGAAGGGAGACAGTTGTAAGGATGACAGATGAAATATTTTATCTGATTTTTAATCTTAAGCTTAACAGCATGGCCCTGTTACACATTTAGGTGTTACAAAGATGCAGAGTTGATGTAATCTTAATGCATTCAGTCAGCCGACAATGTTTAAACTGATTTTTATAATTAAACTGACTGGTGGTGTACTTGGTGTTATAGCCACTGTAATTTCCAAAATCATTTAAATTTAGTCGCAATTAAAACAATATGGAGCTGTAGCTCTGTGCAATTAAGCAAAATTATTCAAAAAGGAAAGTAAGTTACTGTGCTTGTAAAAATGTAAATATAAATACTCTGTAATTAAGCATGACAAATGTGTTGTGGCCATATTGTTCTTCTCTAATCTCTTATTACACAAAACATATGTCTAATTTAACAAATTACTGATTATACAAAACACACAAGTGTGTCACTGGAAGTAAATGACTTTAAAATCAGCCATGAAATATCAGTCATGGAACTGCAATGAGACCAGCAGAAGTTGTAATTGCAATGTCACCTCCATCCAGCAAGGTGGCGCCCCTCATTTTGGTGGCCTCTCCAAGTCCAGCAGCAGTCCGGCCTTGCAGGTAGAAGAAGTAGTACTCTTGAGGGTTCAGGCGGTCCAGCTTGATGTCTGTCTTGGTCGGGTCACGAATGTCAATGTCTATCATCAGGGGGCTGGTTCCATTGGCGTCCACGACTTAAGGTCAAACAGAAAAAGAAATATAAAAATCAGCCAACATAACTTGTGTATTTTTGTAGCCTATGCAAACACAATAACAGCACAAGCTCTTAGGTACGACTCATAAATTATATTGATAAATTATTACTATGCTGCTGCAGTTGATTTGTGTTACGAGCATTATGACATATTTTAATCTCACTGTTCTCAGCAAGCTCTTTGACTAATGCTGCTTGCACTTTTTCAATATAACAAGCTTTTATAAAAATATCCCCATGTCAGCGTTCTTAACGAGACCTCGTTAACTTAGGGTACTGTTCTCCACGAGCTCTAATGCTGCTTGTACTTTTTCATACTATATTTCATATAATAGCTTTTATAAAAATATAAATATATAAAATATATAAATATATAAATATAAAAGTATCCCCATGTCAGTGCTCCTAACGAGACGTCTTTAACTCTTTAAGGGCACTCACTCTCCCCGTACTGCAGGCGGTACCCGGTCAGGATTCCGTTGGGCTTCAGAGGGGGACGCCAGTACAGGATGAGCTCCGTCTCGGACGGGCTGTCAAACTCAAGGAAGATGGGAGGCCCGGGAGCTGAGAGAGAGTGAGAGAGAGAGAGGGAAAGAGAGAGGGAGAGAGGGAGGGAGGGAGAGGGAGAGAGGGAGGGGGAGAGGTAGCGAAAAAGAGAGAGAGAGACAGGAACAAAGGAGGAGAGAGAGAGAGGGAGGGAGAGGGAGAGGGAGAGAGGGAGGGAGAGAGGTAGTGAAAAAGAGAAAGAGAGAGAGAGAGAAAGTCAGTCAATATGTCAGGAGGAGACAGAAACACAGAAAAAAGCTCAAGAAGAAATGCAAAAACAACTTCCTGTCCCGGGAGCTGCAAAGAAGAACGCAGACACACAGTCAGTGTATGGAGTGTTTTTTGTCATACTGGTGACAGAAGGCTGCCATGCAAAATGGCAACCAGCACATTGAAAGCAGGATGGGGCTTCGTGTTTTGCTCAAGGACACGTCGACCTAGTCTGGGGGAGCTGGAATCAAATCAGCCAGCCTTAGATACAGGCAACAGACACACACACAAACACACCCACACACACACACACACACACACACATATACAAACACACACACATACGACTACTTTTATTCTCTATCTTGTTGTAATATTCTTCTAACATATTCACACTGGAGAAGGAGTTGCTTCCAATATCATTGTACAGGTGTATAGTGTACATTATACATGTGTATAGTGACAATTCTGTTCTATTCTGTTCTGTTCTATTCCATTCTATTCTATTCTATTCTATTCTACACAAAGTTTGAATTGGGCCAGAGCCCACTGGAGCTCCACTCTGCCTCCTCACCTCAGCAATACAGCCAGCTGCTATTGAGCACTGTGAGTAAACAAGGGCTCCCCTCCTTACATACAAGCCAATTTAAGCACTGTGTACACACACTCATGAAAGCACAGCCCTGACTAATCTCACCTCCCTCTGGAGTACGGATGGTGAGTGGAGTGGAGCCCCTCTCCCTAGCTGCACACACACACATGCATGCACACACACACACACACACACACACGCACACACACAGGGCTCTATTTTCGCGATCATAAGCGCATTGTCTAAAGTCTGTCGCGCAAGTTGCTTTGGGGGCGTTCCCGACACAATTTGGTATTTTCACGGCGGAAAAAGCCAACATTGCGCCAGGCGCATCGTTCAAAAGGGTTGGTTTAAGTTACTTCATTAGTCATGGGTGTGTTTTGGGCGTAACATACAATTAACCAATGAGAATTTATACTCTCATTCCCTTTAAGAGCCAGCGGGCGCATTGTCCATAGCCTGTTGCTATTACGATGGCGGATTTACCCGGACGGGAGGAGCTTTTCGGTGGAGGAGACCGATCTGCTCGTGCGTGAAGTAAAAGCGCGTGAGTAGTTAATATTCGGGGATGGAAAGAATCCCCCCAAACCTCATAGAAGTATGCGACATATCTTCAATAATTGTGTCCTCCTTTGGCAAGAAGTGAACTTTGGAACAGTGCCCAAAGCGGTACATCAACGTTAGAAGACGTGAAACAAAAGCTTTAAACTCAAAGGAAACATCAAAAATAAAAGGTGGAGGTCCATCAAACCATTAGTCCACTAGTTTTCTTTTTGATGATTAGTCCATTTCATTTCTTACAACTTGCCACGCTGTTTATTAAATAACTGCAGAGCATTGCAATCGCTGTTTATTTAAAAGACAAAAGAAACTGCAGAACATTGCTATAAACTGCAAACCATTGCTACACTCTTATTATTTGTGCCTGTTTGCTTATTAAAACATAAAAATACACGGCTATACAGGCTATAGGCCTACACGTTGCAACTTTTCTGCCAGTTCAGCTCGCCTCTCTGGGGCAGCAGCAGGTACATCGGGGTTCAACGCGCTGTGCACCGAAAGCGGTACAACAACGTTAGAAGACGGGAAACAAAGCCTTAAACTCAAAGGAAACATCAAAAATAAACGGAAGGTATAGGTCCATCAAACCATTAGTCCACTAGTTTTCTTTTTGATGATTTGTCCATATAATTTCTTACAACTTGCCACGCTGTTTATTTAAAACGACAAAAGAAATTGTAAATAAACTGCAGAACATTGCAATCGCTGTTTATTTAAAACGACAAAAGAAATTGTAAATAAACTGCAGAACATTGCTATAAACTGCACAACATTGCTATATTCTCATTATTTGTGCATGTTTGCTTACTAAAACATACAAATACATAGCTATACAGGCTATACATGTTGCAATTTTTCTGCCAGTTCAACTCGCCTCTCTGGCGCAGGTACATCGGGGTTCAAAGCGTTGTGCGCCTCTAAAATAGCTTTTCAACAATGCGCCAGTGACGAAAAAGCACCTTTTTATTAATCAGAAGCGCAAATGGTTTCTACGTCCTCATAATAGCATCTAGTGCGCTTTGCGCCAGACCACACCTCTTCTTTTCGCTGAGCCGCCCGTCACGGCGCAATGTCATCTGCTATCTAGACAACGTGATTTTTTGCCTGAAAAAATGAACGTTGCGCTGGCACAGAATAGCAATGACAGCATGCGCATGTCGCGATTGCACAATGCGCCGCGGCAAAATAGGGCCCACAGTCTCACCTCCTTCTGGAGTGCGGATGGTCTTGGCCTCAGAGTGTGGTCCCTCTCCCTTGCTGTTGAACACGGTGACCGTCAGCTCGTAGGAGGAGAAGAACTGCAGGCCTCCCACCACCTCCTCCGCCTTGTGTCCGTGCACCTCCATCACCCTCTCCTCCTGCTGCTCCGCCACGGCCCCCTGCCCCTGCCCCTGCTCCTTCCCCCGGCCTGCCTCCGCCTCAGGCCAGCGCTTGATCTCCAGTAGGTGGCGCCGCTGTCTGTGGTGGGGCTCCAGCCTCTTCAGGTGGATCTGCAGGAGACAGACAGACAGGAACAGGGAAGAGATGAGGGGAAAGAAAGAGATATAAACAGAAGATGAGTGTGTTTGTGTGTGTGTGTGTGTGTGTGTGTGTGTGTGTGTGTGTGAGAGAGAGAGAGAGAGAGAGAGCGAAAGAGACAGGGAAAGAGAGAGAGACAGAAAGAGAGGATATGTCAGGAGCAAACGGAATGGGAAGGGATAGGGGAAAGAAAGTGTAAGAAACAGAAGATGGGTGTGTGTGTTTGCGTGTATGTGTGAGAGAGAGAGAGCGAGAAAGATAGAGAGAGAGAGAGACAGGGAGGGAGAAAGAGGATATATCAGGAGCAGACAGAATGGGAAGGGATGGGAGGAAAGAAAGAGATAGAAACAGAAGAGAAGTGAGTGTGTATGTGCGTGTGTGAGAGAGAGAGCGAGAGAGAGACAGAGAGAGGATATGGGAAAAAAGAGAGCACAAGATGAAAGGAGGAAATGGGAGTATAAAAGACCCATAGAATAAGAGATGAGAGAAAAGGCGGTGAGCATCAGTAGAAGGGCAGGGTCAGATTTTAGGGTCAGCTTCAAAGCAACACTGGAACGTTTGGTGCCAAACTAGTGGACCAGCTTGATGGCAAATCAGTCAGTAATGTCTGATGTAAATAAATGTAGAGATTAATTGTCGGACCAAAACAAAGTATACCTCAAATAGTAACAAAATGCAATTTCAAATTTCAAATTCTGTGTGTGCAACCTGTACATATGATTTTTGACAATAAAGCTGACTTTGACTTTGACTGTGAAATGTTACGCAGTGTTGCTTTAAATGGAAAGCTGTGAGCGGACCCCCTCTCCTGTTGCCCAGGTGCGGAAGAACAGTAACAGAACTAGACGGGTACCTGGGGGAGAGAATGAGATAGAAATGAAGAAAGAGTGAGTGTGTTTGTGTGTGTGTGAGAGAGAGAAAGAGAGAGAGCGCGAGAAAGATAGAGAGAGAGAGAGAGATAGTAACAGAACTAGACGGTACCCGGTATCCCTTGAGATGGCCTCGCACGGATTCCGGCTTCACCGGGTTCCACTTCACCAAGATGGCCGTGCCGTTGACGAGGTCCAGCGTAATGCCCGAGGGAGCCTCCAGGGGGACTGGAAACATGAGAGGGGGGTGGGGTGCGGGGTGTAGGTAGTGGGCGGGTGGGGGGTGGGGTGGGGGGTGCAGGGAGTGGGGGTGTAGGGAGAGGGTGGTGGGGTGGTGGTGGAGTGGGGGGGGGGGGGGTGGGGTGGGGGGTGCAGGGAAAGGGGGGTGGGTGTAGGTAGTGGGGGGGGGGTTGAAATGAAACAGATATATGGAGGACAGTCAGTTACAGTGGAAATGGGGCAGCCCATGTGTGTCTTTATATATATACCATATGTGGTCTTTTTATGTCAACTCTCAGTAGATCAGATGAAGTAGGTCGTTGACAACAGAAAAGCTTCTTTCTTGCGAGTATGATTTTAACCAAGTGATAACTATGCCAGTGAATCCAACCCAGTGTTTCAGTCAATGTAGTAGCATGCAGTTATCAACAGTGTCAAAGACTGCACTAAGATCCAATAACACCAAGTCTGATGTTTTGCCAGCATTAGAATTAAGACGTATATCATTTACAACTTTAATAAGAGCTGTTTCACTGCTGTGATTGGCATGGGAATCTGACTGACACTTATCAAATGTCAGAAAGGCAGTTAATCGATTAAAGACTCATTTTTCAATTATATTATTTTATGTTAAGAGAAATAATGACTGCTGTGATTGGCATGAAAATTTGACTGAAACTTATCAAACTTATCAAAGTTAATTGATTAAAGACTGGTGTGTGTTGTGTGTGTGTGTACGCCTACAGTATGTGTGTGTGTGTGTGTGTGCGTGTATGCGTGCGTGCAGCTATGTGTGTGTGTGTGTGTGTGTGTGTGTGTGTGTGTGTGTGTGTGTGTGTGACTATTAAGAAACTGTTCTCTCACTGTCTTCTCCGGAGTGTCCGATGCTGGGCGGAGAGTCCGGTCCGGCACCGAGGCTGTTGACGGCCTTGACCTTGATCTCGAAGGGCGTGAAGGTCTCCGTGTCGTTGACCACGAAGCGGCTGCCCGTCACATACTCACTGTGCCAGCCAGGGCCCCTGCCCACCACCTGCCTCCAGGACACCTGGTACTTAAAGTCGGGCCCATAGTGATCCTTTTTGTCCATTTCCTGAGAGACAGAAGAATGAGTTTAATAACAGAAAAAAACACATTAGCATGATGTAGAAGTATATTTTAAATATGGCATCTCATAGATGTTACAAGATTAGAATATACAGCTTTAGTGTCATTGTGCACATTACAGGGACTAAGCCAATCAAATGCAGTTCGCATCTAAGCAGAAGTGCAGAGGAGTGAAATGATGTCAAGTAAGTGCAGTTACAACAGTACATGTGGTGCCGTTTCTTGAAGAATTTACCATGCCAATGACAGTGGTCAGCAACTTGTAAACACATTAGACAAATAGGATAAATGAAAAGTATTACAGTATATAATGTGTGACAATTTCAAAAAGTTTTATATTGTATTTATTATTATTGTATTGTGTATATATTGTGCAGTTGGTAGATATTTTAAAGCAGAATACATTTCAGTTCTGGGGGGCCTATACCAAGAATATGGATTAGTTACAGACCTGACTAAGTTCAAGTTTAATTTAATTTATATAGCACATTATCACACTTAATGGTCTTTCAATAGTGCTTAAAAATGCATGGCACAATATCAATTAGGAAATCATCCATGTGATTAGAAACTTGCTGTGCTAGCTTCCGAGCCCTTTTCTCATCACACAGTGTGAAGTCCAATTCAGGTTCTTAAGTTCTCACAGTGTCTCATGGTACCATACCTGCCAGGTGATCACTAAATGCTCTGGCTGGGTCGAGTCACTCCGCACACCTTTTGGGGCGTGTTCTGGCACTGTAAGAAGAAACAGAAATCACACAATTTTTATTTCGATAATATTCACTATATATTGTATATACTGTATATACTGCTTGTATAATTCTGCCTGTGCAGGGAAGTATATGTGTCTGTAGTGTCCCTGCTCTGGCAAACTTACTTAACTTAGCAAGTACCACTTAGCATTTGCTAAGTGTAGTGTAATGTAATGTAATGTAATGTTGGTTTTTAATTGCAGCAGTCTCAATGATTGAGGAGATTATTCTTTAAAAAGTGGTCCCGTTTTTTCTGGACCAGGCTGTATATAGGTATATATAAAAAGCTTTTGCACCGTTTTGAGGAGGTACAATTTAACAATATAACAGTTCCTGTGTGTGTGTGTGTGTGTGTGTGTGTGTGTGTGTGTGTGTGTGTGTGTGTGTGCGTGCGTGTGTGTGTGTACGTTGTCTGTACAAATCCAGGCGTTCTCACCGGCGGGTGGAGTTTTATGTGGTGGGGAGGCATGGCTTGGGTGGCTCCTCCCAATTTCATTCTCAGCGATGACCCGGAAGCGGTAGGTGCCGTAAGGTCGCAGCTGGAACTCCACCTGTGTGATGTCAGCGTCCACATGCTTCACTTCCTCCCACACCTGGCCGTCCCCATGCTCCTCCTCCATCTCAATGTAGTACGCTGCACACAGGGACAGAGACAGAGGGAGACATATAATAATAATAATGATAATAACAATAATAACAGGGACGGAGACAGAGTGAGGAAGGACATGGGTCAGTTCTCAGAGATGTAAATATACTGTATATATATATATATATATCCATCTCAATGTAGTACGCTGCGCACAGGGATGGAGACAGAGTTTTCAGAGATGGAAATATATATATATATATCTCATGTCCAGTATGTTCATTTGTAGAACAC
>CM059270.1:27817503-27830003 GCA_030347295.1 Setipinna tenuifilis | reverse complement strand
TCCGGTGAGGGAGCTCCTGGTTGCTGTCCTTTCGTCTCCAGGTAACCGTCGGCGTGGGCCTGTGGGAGTATGGGGAGAAGAGAAGAAAGGGAGGAGGAGAAGAGAAGGAGAAGAGAGGAGGAGAGGAGAAGAGAAGAGGAGAGAAGAGAAGAAAAAAAGAAGATAAGAGAAGAGAGGAGAAGACAAGAGAAGACAATAGAAGAGAAGACAAGAGAAAACAAACCTATTAGTATAACATTGCAATTTATAAACACAGAAATACAGCATATGAATAGAGAACCAAATGTAGAACAATAATGTATTCAGTAGAGGAACAAATAGAGGACACGTACAGGCCCTTGGGGATGCACTCCAGGTTAAAGTGTTGGCCCTTGAGGGCGGTGTAGTTGCTGTGGGTGTTGGAGGGCCTCAGGATGTGGGGTCGGTGCCTCAGGAGTGAGTTAGCTGAACACACACAGAGAGAGAAAAGAAGAGCACAGAATTAGGGTACGGACAGTATAGTACGCTTGCTTTGCGTCCTAACACACTCATACACAACGTGCTGCAGCTGTGGACATGCTAAGTGTATAAGGACTGTATTACATACACGTTCATTTATTTATTGTTTGTTGCCAATACTACCCCTTTCTACTATATTATACTATGTGTGTTATACTATATCATAAATAGGATACAAAATGTTAACTAACATGGTAATGCTAACATTTGCTAACGCTTACTATTACTATACTGACATGACGTTGTTCTCTTTGTCATAAGTAGCTCACTAGTTGCACTCTAAAGATAAATCATATCAATTTGCTGCCCTTGTCTGACCTTTGCCTTAGCTGACCTTTGCCTAGAGATTAGTTTCACCCTATGTGCCTCAAAAAAACGCACCATACTAGCAGTATCCACTTGGGTACTTGGTAGACAGCAGGATTCACGCTTAATTTCCTTCCGGATAAATAAATATCTCTACCCTACCACTATGCTCTATGCTGCATTTCCCCAATAATGCACAGATAATGCTGCAGCCAGTCACTTTACACACACTTACGCACACTACACCTCTCCCACGTCTGTCCTTAATCACATTTGGCACCTCTGGCCATCTGCCAGCAAGGGTGAATTTGAGACATTTGATCCACCCCCCTAAAAAAGTGAATTCCGCTAAAATCGGTGCTAATGTGGTTATACTGTTTTGTGGCAGTTGTAAGGCAAAGGTCAGCAATTTGATATGACTCATTTTTAAAGTGCAACTAGTGAGCTACTTATTACAAAGAGACCAACGTCACGTCAGTATAGTAATAGTAAGCTGCAAATATTAGCATTACCATGTTAGTTAACGTTTTGTATCCTATTTATGATATATAGTGTAACACACATAGTATAATATAGTAGAAAGGGGTAGTATTAGCAACAAACAATGAATAAATGAACGTGTGTGTAATACAGTCCTTATACACTTATGTATCACTAAAGGCGAGACGTTTCCTTAAAACGGTGAGACATTTCCTTACTGTAAAAAGGCAGTGATGGTATAGTCAAAGTTACAGGGGGCACTGGGGGGTACAGTACCCAGTACCCCCTAAAAAGACTAAAATAACAGGGTTGGTGGTACCAACACATGAATGTATTTATTGCTAAACATAAACAGTAGTACCCCCTGTAAAAGGTAGTACCCCCTGATTCTGAAGGGGTAATCTGCCCTCTGAGTGGTGACACTTACTAGGGGTGACGGTGAGAGTGATGGCCTCCTGTATGATGATGTTCCTATGGTAACGGATGTGGCAGGTGTAGTCGTTACGGGAGTCGCCGGGGAGCACGTTGGCAAAGTAGAGGTAGCCATCCTGACCAGGGGTGACACGCTCACTTGTGTGGATACGCTGGATCTCTGAGGAAATGAAAGAGAGAGACAGAGAGAGAGAGAGAGAGAGAGAGAGAGAGAGAGAGACAGACAGACAGACAGAGAGAGAGAGAGAGGAGGGGGCAGGAAGATCAAGACCCTTGACACAAAAGTGAGTGGAAGACCACTCTTCTTCATACTTGTAAAACATATAACTTATGTTACTGCAGACATGATGCTGATTCTGGATCCAGTCTGGGAAAGATCCTTCGTGTCTGTTTTATGTGTGAATGTGTTTTATGTGTGTGTGTGTGTGTGTGTGTGTGTTTGTATGTGTGTGTGTGTGTGTGTGTGTGTGTTTGTGTGTGTTGTACTGTATGTGTGTGTTTTAGATGTGTGTGTGTGTGTGTAGGGTATGGCTTACCTGCATCTGTCCAGTAGATCTTGTGAGGAGGGGCGTTGGACGGGGGGTCACAGGGCATCACCAGACTCTCCCCCTCCTCCTTACGGAACCGCGGGGGTGTGTATATAGACACCGCTGGGACAACTGAAGCACAAAAATAAAAATGTAAATATTTATTATTTATTTTATAAATTCAGCCATTATTACGTTAATAACATGATATATGACATGACCTGCCTAGCCAATCAGTGGACAGAGGGAGCGTTTGTAAGCGTTGACGGCAATGACAGCGCAGAACGAAGTACGCAAGGGCATTCAGTCTGTTGTGGCAACGTTTTGGAATGTTGAGCAATTAAACTTGGAGCAAGAAGAATGTTTAAGGAGTTTCATTTGTGGAAGAGATGTCGTGGCCCTACTCCCCACAGAGTTCGAGAAAGGTTTAATCTTCCAGTATGCTCCATTAGTTGTTAGTCTGTTAGTTTCC
This sequence comes from Setipinna tenuifilis, assembly GCA_030347295.1. Taxonomy (NCBI): domain Eukaryota; kingdom Metazoa; phylum Chordata; class Actinopteri; order Clupeiformes; family Engraulidae; genus Setipinna; species Setipinna tenuifilis. The sequence continues at coordinate 27,827,288 of CM059270.1, read as the reverse complement.
GGAAAGTTTTGTTACTCTATTTTACAATCCGGCGCATTGCAAATGTCACAATTACACGTTATAAATTAAGTAAAGGCAGATCCAATTGTATTAAATTGTAGCAGAGTCCATACCTCCAGGAAGGAAAACGTTTCTCAATACAGCACAGCGAGACCCTCTGTACAAAACGAAGTGAAGTACAAGGGGCTGGTTTACCAGGTTAATAATTGGGCCACCTGAAATGACTAATACCCCAAAAAAGCTGAAGCACACAAATAACTATATGATGTTTTTGCACTGCAAAAAGAAACCTATTTACAGCTTAGTCAAAAAAAATGCTTTTAGTGTCTTTCATTAGTTTTCGGGTCCATGACAACTCTAAGGGGGTGTATTTTTTAGACTCCATTAGTTTAATCCAGCAATATTTCACACTGACATTTATAGAATTAATTGGCCAAGATGGTGTCATTCAGTACTTTCAATTTTGGCTTTGGGTTTTGGGTTTAGTGATTAAAAGTGGCCCGTTATGATTGCCGCATTCTATGGTCGAATTCCGCAAGCACTGATTGGCTCAAGTACATGTTATCCCTCCTCCTAATTGTAAAGATGCTATATGTGAGATAATGGAAGAACTGGTACTGCAGCCCAATTCAAAATACTCTACAGTGTTGTTCCCCCATTTTGTGTTCTGCAAGAGGCAAAACACAAAATGAAAATATAAACAAAATTTGCGAGCTTTGTTTTAAAATGTGAATATTCTGGCTATGCCGTTGTTGTCAGTTAAATCAGTATAATACGCATGTTTCCTAAATTTCTGTGAACCTTTCATGACTATTTTATGATTACTTGGTATATCTTTCTTTAATACAACACCTTTAACAGTTTAGTAAAAAAAGTGATGTCTCTCAACTTCATCTGCCCATAATTACAGTACAAATGTCAGCGTTTGATTTTAGTTCCTGTGGATGAGCTCAGTAAGTCTCCTGATTCAGTGAATGTCCTCTGTGTATTAGAGGTCTCTAACAAGGCACTGGACATAATCAAGCCCCCTGCGCCTTTGTTATGCCCAGACACACACACACACACACACACACACACACATACACACAACCTAGCACACAGATTCTGGGAAGTGCAGCCTATTGGTCCCAGAGGGGTTCTCATATTTGCCACAGACTGAGCTGCATGACATCATCATGTCATCCCGTTTCTAGGTGACGGTTGTCTTGGTAACAGGGAGGCCGTGAGGAGAGTGGAGCACAAACATCATCTCTTGTCAGTCGGCGTGAGATAGCCTGAGTCATGTGTGTAGTACCAGCCTGAGCAGACCCCACATGTGTCTGTTTCCTTTGGTAGAGGACAGGATGGTGCTCTCTCTCTCTCTCTCTCTCTCATTGGTTCCTGCTTAATCTTTTTTTTCTGGGTTAAAGTACAGCTTTTTGATTTGATGTTTGGCATCAAAAACCAGGAATGCCTCCAGCCTTTAGGCACTATTTTAGTGCTGTATGCATATTTGTTTCTATATTCTATCCACATGTACTGAATGGTTACCCAAACCCATTTTGTGTCAAACAGCCCATTTTGCTTTTTGCAACCTAAAGTAATACAATTCAACTTACAAGCTGTCGTGATTTCGGCCACATCAGACACTGCTGTGCCAAGGTCATTGGAGGCGTAGCAACGATATTTGCCCTCGTAGAAGTTTAACACCTCCGATTTGTTTATCACCAGTTTCCCATCATCCTCCAGGTCTCTGAACAGCAGTCCATCCTTCTCCCAGCGATAGCTGTAAGAGGGGATAGAGAAGTGGAAGAGCATTTATAGATAGATAGATAGATAGATAGATAGATAGATAGATAGACAGAGAGAGATAGATAAATAGATAGAGAGAGAGAGAGAAAGAGAGATAGATAGATAGTTAGATAGATATATATATAAATAGATATAGATAGATAGAGAGAGAGAGAGAAAGAGACAGAGAGAGAGATATATAGAGGGAGAGAAGGAAGACAAAAAAGAACACAAAGCAGAGGGCATCATCATTTTACTTAATGATGTCATATCCTGTCTTGTCTTCATCATGTTTTGATTATGAGGCGCAATTTATTCCCATGCCAACCATGCCCCTGGCGACAGGGTTGGGGCGGGCTGGTTTATGGGGTGGATGGGGCAGGATGGGGCGGGGTGCGGTGGGGGTGCAGTGTTGTCTGGCGAGGCTCCAAGCTGTGTTCAGTGGACCAGTGGGGGGCAGGGGTTCAGTCTGTGGGGCGTCTTTTATGGCGTGGCAGAAACTGCCTTGACAGCATAAGGTCTGTCTGGACTGAGGCTAGAACAAAGCCCCAGTGGAAACAGAGTCACAGTCAGACAGAGTTTGTATGTGTGCAACAGAAGTGCCGTTTAGCCTACACGTTTTGGGTTAGCACGGCGAATCAATCACTTCTGCCCATCCAAACAGCATGTTGTAACTGTCTGTGCCAGGTTGCGAATGATGGAAAAGTCACTGTGACATCCTATTTGAGTGGTTTGGTAAGTGGTTTGATCCTATTTGGTAAGTCCCTTTTAAGCTTCTGCAAGTCAATTTGGATAAAAGTGTTTGCTAAGTGTAATGTAATGGTTTGGCTGACTACCATAAACCCTGGCTAGATACAATGTGCAAAAAAAACAGATTTAGGCTGGCAGTCTGAACATAACCTTGAAGTCTTTGACAGGATAGAACATCTCCTGTAACCCAACCAAATGAGAAAACATATTCTGGGTAAAAATTGTATGATGTCCACAACCCATAAGGCCAGTACTTACACTTTCATTTGACATTTTTGCAAGACTTGTTACATTACACTTAGTAGACGCTTTTATCCAAAGTGCCTTACAAAAAGGAAAAAGAAATTCTGAGTAGCAGGGTGAAGATCAGAAATAAGCTATCTAAAATGGTCATAATTGGTTTATTTAATAATAATAAACTATTATGATAATAAATGAATGTTATTATTTAAATTACTATTATGAAAACTAAATTACTATTTTGAAAATAAAAAAGAGAGAAAGGTTGGTAAGAGGTTGTGCAGTGAGTGTGCAGAACAAAAGAAAGCAGACAGAGTGGTCACGGTTCTGGTTGTGCGCTGCGCAATATCACACCAGCATTAAGGAGATGGAAATTTCCAACTCTAATTAGGTTACGTTAATTACTCTTTTCCGTCGGCCGGCCCGGCTAAAAGCTTCTTGCCATAAAAACGTCCAGCGACTGTTTGACTGTCTGAAAAAGCGAGCCAGAGAGGCCTGACTCACATTGGTCATCTTCCTCAGGGTCTTAAAGCTGGCAGCCCTGGGACTCAGCAGGTCTAAATCAGAAAAATTAGTCTTTGGACAGACCAATGTGTGTGTGTGTGTGTGTGTGTGTGTGTATGTGTGTATGTGTGCGTGGATGGGTGGGTGGGTGTGCAAGCATGTGTGTAGTGTGCGTACCTGTGTATATGTGTGTATGCGTGCGTGTGTGTGTGTGTGTGTGTGTGTGTGTGTGTGTGTGTGTGTGTGTGTGTGTGCATGAGAATGTGTCTATGTGTAAGGGATCTGAAGATAGGCAGCACTCTGAGAGGGTGACTGTAGATGGCAGTCTGTAAATGTAAATGAAATGTCTCGTCTCAATGAGATGTTCCAGAGAGACTGTGACACAAGTAGAAACAATAGGCTCAAGCTATGGCGGAAGTGAAACAATCTGTCTGTTATAAGCGGTGTGTGCTGAAGCTTTTTGTAAGGACTCGGAGCTCTTCTTTACTCATAGTGGTCAATATTTCACTCTATTATAGTACTAAAATACTGTAGCAGAGGGAGCTCAGCTCAGCTCCGGCTGGCTGTGTTGCTGAGGTGTGGAGGGGGGGCTGAGCTGCAGAGGCCCTCCAACACAATTAAAACTCTGAATGTAACATTTCCCCCAGAAGACTTGGAAGGAGGGAGGAACTGTAAGGAGATGGACGCTATGGGTGTTACTGATGAACAGCATGGATTTATGGGAGGGGACGGCAGGCAGGGCATTGAGGGGAGGGGACTGGAAAAGCCTGTGAGACAACAGATGGATAGTGAGGTGAAGGTGTAATGGATGAAGAGATGTAATAGATGAGGGAGCCATTAGCCTTGCTGTCGCACCAAGCTCGTAGGCGGAGCCTGGTCCAGCAAAGATCCTATAGACAGGAAGTTCTCAGAAGCGTGATCAACAGGCGTCATACACACACACACACACACATACACACACACACACATACACACACATACACACACAAACACAGGGACACAAACACACACACACATACACACACACATACACACACACACACACGCACACACACACACACACACACACACACACACACACACACACACATACGCACACACACACACACACACACACACACTTACCGTGGTTCTGGTTTGCCCGTTGCTGCGCACTTTAGAGTGACCTCTTCGGGGTCATGTGCTATGACTGAAATGGGCTGTTCTGTAATGGTGGGCGGCATCCTGATTACTGCACACAGACATTTGGGACAACCAATCAGAGTCAGAGAAATCATCCAGTATGCTAATGAAAGGCCAAAAGCAAAAACAACAACAATAATAATCACAATCATAACAATAAGCAAAATGCAGAAGAAAGCAAAGCAATAGAAATTAAGAAATTAAAAGTATGAAAAGTAAAGTTATATATCAAGTAAGTTATATTTAATTCTGAAGCACATTTTAAACAATGCTTTCACTGACCAACGTGCTGTGCCGTTAACAGATTATATATAATATAATCTGCTAATATACAATATATAATATCATATATAATGTGTTAACTGCACAGCACGTTATATATATTACACAATTACACAAACACCAACACCAACAAAGAGTAGGAACAGTTGGGCTTGTGACCAAGATTGCAGACAAAGCAACAAGTGAGATTAGTGTGGAGAGAGTCAGGAAGAATAAGTTTATTTTCAGCCTAGATTAAAAGGTAGAGGCGGAATGAGCGCTTTTGTAATTTGAGGTAGCTAGCAACTCATTCCAGAGGTTCGGGCCAGCGACCCGCGAAGGGTCTGTCACCTTGTTTGAGAGCATCTGGCCAAGGGATATTTAGGAGAGCGTTACTGGTGGACCTAACAGACCTGTGAGCTGGATGGAAATGGATAAGGTCATTACAGGTTACAGGTTGGGCTCGTCCATTAGGATTCTCAACAACAATCAGCAGAATCTTAATCTAAAATCTAAAATGGACAGGAAGTCAGCAAGAGGCCGAGAGTGCAGCGATGTGGTCAGGCTTTTTGACACTAGTCAGCAGTTTTGCGGATGTATTGTAGAGCATCAGCAAGTGTGTTGGTAGAGACTGGGGAAGACTAGTTTTAGAGAGCTACGATAAGCCAGCCATGATGTAATTCCTCTTTTGCCATTGGACAGATCTAAGTTTGTATATAACTCTTAATTGGGACTACCTAATTTTGATGACAGAAAGAAGAAATTTGTTTGTGAGGACAAAGCTGAGGATGTAGGATAACATCAACCAAAGATGACAACTTCAAATACATACTTTGCCATCCAGCTTTTAACATCCTCAAGACGTTCTAAATGAATGTAGATGAATGCAAACTTTTAGAGGGAGATGTGAACCGTCAGTATTTCAGTGAAAGGAGGTACTTCCTGATAATGTCCCTAAGAGGAAGCATATAGAGGAAGCATATAGAGGAATAGGACTGGTCCCAGGATGGATCCCTGAGGAACCCCACAAGATATGACCAGAGGACGAGGAAAAAACTGACCCACTGAGTTTGAGAATATCTTATGTTTAAGATATTAGGTGAATCTTTGTTGTGCCATGCCTTTTAATGCCAACCCAATTTTTAAGTTATACCATATTTTATGATCCACTGTATCAAAGGCAGCACTAATGTCCAATAAAATCTAATCAGTATCTAATAAAATCTTTTTTATTTGAGGTAGCAACTCATTCTAGAGGCTTGGGCCAGCAACCTGCAAAGGGTCTGTTCAGTGTCAGGTTCTGTGTCAAGTTGGGTTCATCCATTAGTATCCTCAACAACAATCAGCAGAATCTTAATCTAAAATTTAAAATGGACAGCAAGAGGCAGAGAGTGCAGCAATGTGGTCAGGCTTTTCGACACTAGTCAGCAGTTTTGTGGATCATATAGAGGAAGTATATAGAGGAATAGGACTGGTCCCAGGATGGATCCCTGAGGAACCCCACAAGATATGACCAGAGGATGAGGAAAAAACTGACCAACTGAGATTAAGAATATCTTATGTTTCAGATATGCAGGAAATGAGTGTTGTGCGATGCTATTTAATGCCAACCCAATTTTTGGAGTGATACCACAAGGATGTTATGCTTTACAGCATCAAAGACAGCACTAAGGTCCAATAAAATATCATCAGTATTTTTAACCAAAATCTAGACTGAATGAGTTCAAGGTTCACAAACAAGTTTAGGAATGGTGGCAATTGTGATAAAGAATCTTCTTTCAATAATTAAATGGCAGTTTAAAATGTAAAATAATAAAATAATATTCTTTGAGACTTTGCATGAAGGTTATTTTAGATAAACAGGAAGCAGAAGAAAACACTTACAATCTCTCCGTTTGTCTGTTTGCATGAGAAGATATCAGAGAAGAAGAAAAGAAAAAGTTAGATTTTAAAAATACTCCAAGCTAAAGAACATGTAGACCTATTAAAGTATGGGTGTGACCACACACATGATAGCAAAAATCAATAAAGAAGGGTAGAGCCCATGCACAATTACAATTCCCTATGTGCAGATGTCTATGTACATGATTGTTTGTTGTCTCTGTGTCTGTGTGTGTGCACCATTTATCACCACTAGCCAGAATGCTGTGTGTATGCATGTGAGTGTGAGAGAGAGAGTGTGAGTGAGTGTGTGTATTGCTCCATTGATGTCTTTGTCTTCCACGTTTCATTCTGAAGTGCAGTCAACTGTGTCAGATTTCAGGTTGTGTGTGTGTGCACGTGGTGTGTGTGTGTATGTGTGTGTGTGTGTGTGTGTGTGTGTATGTGTGTGTGTGTGTGTGTGTGTATGTGTGTGTGTGTGTGTGTGTGTGTGCGACTCTAAATGATTAATCCTTCACATGTGGCACAAATAAATCCCAAATTGACTTATCGGGAGACTTATCGGAACGCTAAGTGTCCAAGGTGTTTGTTATTGATCGTTTTGCTTCCTGTCACTCAGATAGAGGGAGGGGTCAGAGTTAGGGGTCACAGGTCATGCTTCAAGGGCTCTCCTCTAAGCTGCTGCACCAGTGACCCGCCCCTCAACCCTGACCCTCCCCCCTTGCTGAGGTAGGCTATCAGTCAGACGCGTGGCAAGGGGAAATCTGCTGACGCGTTTGAATGCGGGGCAATATATCTGAATGACTAATGCACATTCTGGGATTCTCTCTATTGTTTAGCCCAGACAACAATCCAGAAGCATGGTTGCCCAATTTATGCAAGACTCTTTCATCTTGTCTTTTGAGTGCAACATATTTCACCCTGTGTGCTGCTTTGTTGTTTGTTTACAGCATACTCGGGAAGAAATAAGTACTCAGCATTTTGTTTTTCAGTAAATATAGTTCCAGTGTGGCTGTTTATGTCTGGTCAAAATCCTATGAATGGTTGCTTTGAATATATATTTACTAAAGAAGTGGCATGCTAAATGTTTATTATTATCCCCTATTGTGTAATAAACATGGTTTGTGACGCAGACTGCTTCACATATCATATACAGAACAATCCTGATATGAATTTACCATTTACTGAGGTCATTTAAGCCATATCACATGCCAGTGAATGAAATTATGTACAATACTATCTTTATACACAAAAGTAGGCAATGATTTGCAAGCTAATATTCACATGACTCACAAACTGGCCAGATCTCTAAATCCCCCATGAATGTTCTATAAACAAAGTGATCTGGTACACTATACTATAGCATGGAACAGACTACAGTACATCCTATAGGCTATGCATTTGTGTTGCCAGGATGTTGTTGATGTACTCACAGTCTGGGTGGATCTCCAGGGATCCCAGTGCGGGTCCCGTCACCATGGCGAGGAGAAGGAGGCAGAGGAGCTGGTGCTGGGGGCCGAGGGTGCTGCGCTGCCCCCTACAGCCTTTCTGCTGACACTGCGCTGGAGGCATGGTTCACTGTCCCATCAACAACCAACCACTCCTCTCAGTCACATGCATGTACTCAGACACACGCTCTCACTTTCACAAACACATGCACACACACGCACACCTACGTGTACAGACACGCAAGCACGCACGCACGGACGCACGCACACACACTTGTCTAAAGGACCCTTCCTGAAATGTGTGTGTGTGTCTCCCTCTCGGAGTGTGACTGTGGTGTCCGATGCCGATGCTTGATCCACACCCTGTTTGGAGCCTCCACTAGCTGTAAAAAAAGAGAGAGGAGTGGAGAGGAGATGAGAGGAGGGCAGAGAACGGTAAATTACAGAGAGTCATTAAGGACCTCCTGAGACAAAGACACAATAACACTTCATTACCATACGAGACTGCACCTTTCTGCACTCATTTACATTAACAACTCAGTTCATTTGCAAGATGCATGACAATGACGAAGTGGAGGGCTGCGTATTGTTGAACTTTCAGACACCGTTTAGGCGTTCAGTTACTGCAGTCAAGCATATGCCACTTTCCCGACAGTTGTGTTTTTATTTACAGAATATGGCTTCATGTTTTAGTCATGTTACTGGCACTACATTGTATTGAAGTCACAGAGGAGAAAAAAGGGTAGATGCAAGATGAAGGACAGAAGGAGATAAGGAGGACAGAGACATCCAACAGAGAGAGGGAGAAAAAGGACAGGAGAGTGAAAGAGAAGAGGAGACAAGAAAGGAGAAAGGGAGAGAAATAAAGAGAAGAGAGAAGATAAGGGAAGAGAAGAGAAGAGAAGAGAAGAGAAGAGAAGAGAAGGGAAGAGAAGGGGGCAGGTGGAGAACAGAATCAGAGGGGGAAAAAGACAGAAGAAGAGAGGAGAGGAGAAAAATAAAATATTGAGGAGGTGAGGAGGGAGGATGAGAAGTAGGGGAGTGAAAAGGGAGGGGGGGCGGGAAATAGAGATGGGGGGGGGCAGCAGAGAGAGAGAGAGAGAGAAAGAGAAAAGGATAGAGAGAGAGAGAGAGAGAAAGAGAGAGATCCAGACAGAGCCATCCGACAGATGTGCTTCAGACAGTGAGAGGGACAGGAAGATGGATGGTAGGAAACCGAAGAGGAAGAGTAAGAAGAAAAAAGAGAAGAGAAAGAGATGACAATGAGCAGATAGTGTGTGAGATGAGATCCCAGACAAAAATGGATGGAGGCACAGGAGAGGAGAGGAGAGGAGAGGAGAGGAGAGGAGAGGAGAGGAGTGGAGTGGAGGGGCAAGAGGAGGCAAGAAAAGAGGAAAGTAATTGATTGCATTTTGGGGAGCCCCAAAAATATGTCTGTGCGGACTGTGTGTGTGTGTGCACCCTAATGGGCTGGGCTGAGGATTGATAGAGACAATTTGGGCTACGATTACCCCCAGACACAGCAAATGAGTAGGGAGTCAGACCGACACACACACACAGACACCCAACGCAGACACACACACACAGACACAGAAACAGACAGACAGACACACACACCCACACTTGCAAAGGTTATATATGACCGCAGACACACAGACATGCAGATACATACAGACGTACACAAACATTTGCTCACATACACACTCACAGATACGTTGTGTACAGACATAGAGACACAGACAGACAGAC
>CM059270.1:27802503-27805003 GCA_030347295.1 Setipinna tenuifilis | reverse complement strand
ATAATAATGATAATAATAGTAATAATAATAATAATAATAATAATAAAATACACAACTTCCTTTGAAAACTGTATTGTCACTACTGTAGTTTAAGGCATGTCAGCCCGTGTGGGTCTTGTAATGGCCTGGGGACCTGAGTAGTGTCCTGTGTTGTCCTTTGACAAGCTACGCCTGTGTGCTGAGGTGCGGTGCTGGCTCACTGTGCAAGCATTGCTCTGCCTCCCCAGAGGAGCCTGTTTACTGTCCACCACCTTGACATTTGACCCTTGACCCTTCACCCCCTGACTGCCACCTCTGAGTCAGAGACACAAACAAAGCTACTGGAAACGATACAGACACCAGACAAGACGGCCAAGTCTGGTCTTTTGAGTCATCCCCTGTTCTTCTTTCGTGTCTCTCTAGTCTTCTAGACACTTTTCTCTCAACTAGCCCCTGTTCTTTTTTCTATACCTCTATTCTTCTTTCTAGGGCACTTTTCTGTTCCTCTTTCTCTCACACATACCCATTTTAGTCATTGCCAGTAACCGTCTTGTCATTCCAGGAATTGGCTGGTTGTTTTTGTTATGTCGAGTTTGTTTACTTGTGTTTTTTTGTGGGTAATTATTGACCATATTTCAAAGTAATAAGGCAAACAGATGGGCCAGAATACGTGCAGTCGATTAGTCTTCTGGCAAACCCTTAAGACACCCTACTTGAGCAGTTCCTGCCTGTCGCTGGTTAATCAATGTACAATTACACTGATGAGAGGGTGCATGTCCAACACAGTAACTGCACAGATTACACTTCTCCCAGCTCTGCATAGAACGTTGTTATTTGCCATTATGGAGGCACAAAGACACTGGGATGCTTTTATACACACACACACACACCCACACACATACACACACACACACACATGCACACACACATACACACACACACACACACACACACACACACACACACACACACACACACACAAACAGACACACACACACATACACACAGACACACACGGAAGCACACTCATCGACAAAGCAAACATAGTCGGAGAGGAGGGCGAATGAGGGATGTAAATGTCTGGTCATTTGGCCAGAGTCACTAATCCATATCTGCATCTGGAGCAGGGCTATTAGCCACAGAGGATGTGAGTCATCAAGATGTGATTAAATTAAAAGGCAGCCATCAGTGAGACTGACCTTTCCTCCACAACACAAAGCCCTCTGCTCTGCTCTCCCCTGCCCATCCTCAAGCCTGTTTCAGTACCGCTCTCTGCTAGTCTCTCGCTCTTGCTCTCTCTCGCTCGCTTTCTCGCTCTTTCACTCTCACTCTCCTCTCGCTCGCTCTTTCTCTCGCTCCCTCTCTCGCTCTTGCTCTCTGTCTTTCTCAATCTCCCTTTTTCTTATCCTTTCTCTGTCTTTGTCTATCTTTTTTCCTCTCTTTCTCAATCTCCCTTTCTCTTATCTTCTCGCTCATTCTCTTATCTCTCGCACGCTCTTTCTCTTGCTTTCTCTCTCTCTTTCTCCCTCTCTGTCTCTCTCTTTCTTTTTCTTTCTTTTTTTGCTCTCTTTCTCAACCTCCCTTTCTCTTATCCTCTTTCTCATTCTCTTTTCCTCTGTCTCTTTATCTCCTTATCTCCCCCTCCTTTCTTCCTTTCTCTCTCTCCCTCCTGATTCTATTACCCTTTAGCTTTCCTCTCTTTCTCTCCCTCTGCGTCTCTGTATCTCTGTTCTCTGGCTCTGGCTCTCACTCTTTCTCACTCTCACTCTTTTCTCCAGTGACTTTTTCCCTCTCTCTAGTTCTTTCGACTAGCATCTCCCTTTCTCTCTCTCTCTCTCTCTCTCTCTCTCCATCTCTGAACTAAACCTCCTCATCTCCCTCCAGGCTTATCTTCCCTCTCTGCTTCTTTTTAGTCTTTTTTTCCCATCACTCCTGCATCCCTCTCTCACACACTTTCTGGTCCTCACTCTCCCTACTTTCTAACCCTCCATCCTTTCTCTCTCTCTCTCTTTTCTTTTTTTCTTTCTCTTTATGTTTCTCATCCTTCTCCCATCACTCTTGCCTCCCTCTCTCACACACTTTCTGTTCCCCACTCTCCCTTCATTTCTCGCTCTCCCTCCTTTCTCTCTCTCGCTTTTTTCTTTTTTTTTTTTTTTACATCTTTTTCTTCATATTTCTCCTCCTCCTCATCTCACACTGTCACACCAGGCTCCATGTTCATGCAGACATTACGCTGTCTCCTGTCTGCATATGAGATATCGGCTCCCCGCGCTCCAACGCTAACCTCCACTTCCTTTGTTTTCCTCATCCAGACAGGAAGATGACACTTGACTCCCTGCATCCATAAACACCACCCCCCCAAACCTCACCGTAACCCCCACCCCCACCCCCTTACTCCATCTCAAACACCACCCCCCGAAACCTCACCGTAACCCCCACCCCCACCCCCACCCCCTACCCCATCTCAAGATGTGTAACGTTACCCCTGACCCCACCCACAGGGGCCTGTAGACCCCCCATC
>CM059270.1:27795003-27797503 GCA_030347295.1 Setipinna tenuifilis | reverse complement strand
GACAAAAGAGATGTTATAAACTCCAATCTCCAATCTAAACTCAGTTTTGACAAAATATGCAGTTAATGCCTTTTGGCTTATACTGCCTTTTGGCTTATATATAGGCCACTGATATTGTTGAGTTCAGCATGGCCATGACTGTGGGCCAGAATGATAGATTTGCTATAGGCCCCAACCCTCCAGTGGCCCGCAGTGTAGTGGGGCTGTGATTCTGGGTCAGGAGGCCTGTTGAGATTCTATTAGCGCTGACTTAGCACTGGAAGCTCCAGCCTCTTATCATCACAGGGCCTGCTGGAGCAGACTGCTGTGTGTGTGTGTGTGTGTGTGTGTGTGTGTGTGTGTGTGTGTGTGTGTGTGTGTGCGAGTGTGTGTGTGTGTGTGTGTGTGTGTGTGTGTGTGTGTGTGTGTGTGTGTGTGTGTGTGCACATGTGTGTGAGAGTGTGCACGACTATGGATGTGCGTGTGTGCACGTGTGTGTGTGAGTGTGCATGACTATGTATGTGTGTATGTGCACGTGTGTGTGTGTGTGCGCACGTGAGAGTGTGCACAACTATGTATGTCTGTGTGCGTGTGTGTGTGTGTGTGTGAGTGTGTGTGTGTGCATGTCTGTGATTAGCAACAGATCTCTAAGCTGCGTTTGAAGTAGCGGAGCCAGCCCTGCTTAGCTCAGGGGTGGAGATGCTGTGCAGTCCCCCTGGTGAGGGGCCAGATCTCCGCTCATTTGTCTGCGTCTGGAAGGAGAGGATTACTCGACAAACCTTTCACTCCACTGCCCTCTTCTCTCCTCCCCTCCCTCCATCCCTCCATCCCTCCCTCACACTCTCTGTCCACCAGAGTCTGACTAGGATCTGGGCTGGAATCTGGCTCATATTTGGCCCACATCTGGTTGAGTTCGGTTAGTTAGTGGTAAGTTAGGTACTTAGTTAGTTAGTTAGTTGTACCCTTAGGGATATTTATCTTCATAGTCCCTGTACATTTTTCCTTACACATACACATATATATTCAGACATGCATATTATGGGAACATTTCTTCCTTAATTTCCTTCGGGACTAATAAAGTATCTCTACTCTAGTAAACAGCAGATTAATACATATACATGTGAGGCACATAAGGACACACAAGGAGGGTCACATGATGAAAGAGACATATAACATTATATTGTATAACAAAGGTAGTTCTTCACATAACAACAGACTGGGGAGACATAGGTTCAAGCATATGTATGACTTCAAATGCTGGCCCCTTCTCCAGAGCCCACTGCCTGCTATCAGGGCTGTACTAGCACACATAATATAATAGTATGTCTGTGCATCTCTCACTATCTAACTCCCTTTGTTTGTCTTAGGGATTAAATCAGCGACTCAATTATAGCATGCCAGAGAACAGGAGTGTCAGTCACTCTGTAGAAAAGGCATTTCGGTAATGTATTAATTACGGCGAAGACTGTTAAAATGCTCTTTTGTGTGTGTGTGTTGAGTAAATACCAATCTGGGCTCTGTCAATAGCAGCGAGGGCTGGCGGGATATTGGATGTGGATGTGAAGATGGTATCGGGGTGTTTAATAAAATCTATGTAAATGAATAGATATGAATATGGATGCCTCTGTGAGCGGGTGGGATAGAGAGATGGATAGAGAGAGGGATAGAGAGAGATAGAGGGATAGAGAGAGGGATAGAGAGAGATAGAGGGATAGAGGGATAGAAAGAGGTATAGAGAGAGGGATAGAGAGAGATAGAGAGAGGGATAGAAAGGGATAGAGAGAGGGATAGAGAGAGATAGAGAGAGGGATAGAGAGAGGAATAGAGAGAGGGATAGAGAGAGCACACAGTGCATTAGCGCATCAGCTTACATCAGACTCGCTGCCTCCCTAGTGTGTGTGTGTGTGTGTGTGTGTGTGTGTGTGTGTGTGCGTATGTGCGTGCGTAGTGTGTGTGGGTGTGTGTGTGTGTGTCAGTGGGTCGGTGTGTTTCTGGATATTTGTGTTTCGGTGTGTAGTGTATGTGCAAATATGTGTGTGTGTGTGTGTGTGTGTGTGTGTGTGTGTGTGTGTGTCAGAGAGCGAGTGAGAGTGAGAGAGGTGTAAATACCTCTTTCCCTCCCTCTTTCTTTCTCCGTCGCCATAGCAACCCTAGCAACGACTCCAGCAGCACAGAGCAATATTTCTTTTTTTCCCCATCCCCCACTTCTCCCCTCCCCCTCTCCACACACACCTCTCTCCTCCCTTCTCTCTCTCTTTCTCTCTCCTCTCTCTCTCTCTCTCTCTCTCTACCACCCTCTCTCCTTCATTATCTCTCCCTTTCTCTCTCTCTCTCTTTCTCTCTCCTTGTGAAACTACTCCCCGTATCTAATGTTTCACTCTCATCCTCCATCTCTCCGTTTATTCTCTTTTTTTAGCGGGCACAACGCACCACACACAACCACATAGGGTGTATCAGGATACATCGCTGTCCATTTGCCTATTCTCTCTTTCTCTCTCTCCCTCTCCATCTTCCTCCTTCT